>CABFVZ010004400.1:0-50054 GCA_902151445.1 Timema monikensis
GTTCTTGAGCATATTGACCATGTCCCTCAAATTCAAATGACCAAGTTGAGCGTGCCAAATTTCCAATTCACTTTTGGAAGCTTTCAATCCTGTGACCATGCACGCTTGCTGATCGCTTTCACATAAGTAGAATAAATCACCAATTCTATTTTCAACAACTTTAATGTCACCGTTTATGCCTTTTATAATCGCGCAATCATTCTCAAATGTCACTTTGTTGTTGTTGTCAACAATTTTATCCACAGAGATGAGGTTCGTTCTGAGGTCGGGTACATATAAGGTGTCTTTCAACGTGATAGAGTCAGTCACACTGTTTGCGGTGGTGATTTGCTCATCACCTTTCACCTTTACTTGCGTGGCACTGTCATCGGCAAGTTTAAGATTACCGTGTATTTTCTTTGCGCTTGTGAATGCATGTTCATTGTTGCATAAGTGAGATGTGCAACCACTATCAATGCACCAAAGGTTGTTTATGTTGCTTGATCTTGTAATTTCCTTGTCGACAAACAAACAACAATGGGCATCGTCGGCTTTATTTCCCGTTTGTTCGCTCAACTTCTTTTTAAAGAAACAATCGGCCTCCCTGTGTCCTTTCTTTTTGCAAAAGCCGCATTTATAGTTTAGTTGTGGTTTTTGTTTACGTTTCTGTTCGGATCCAGCACTACTGCTCAAACCACCCTTCGGTCGGTTTACGAACTGTTTTCCTGACTTGACAAACATGGCGGAACCTCCGTTTTAAGGTGCACGTGTGTTATGTTCTTCCAAGACTTTCACTTTCAACGTTTCAGTGTCAGGTAAATTGTCAAGGGATTTGATTGTGCATCGAAAGTTGTCATAACATCTGGGGAGACTATAGAGCAGCATGATCATCAACAGGTCGCCGTTTATGTCCACTTCCATTGCTTGCAACTTATTCACAGAGTCAAAAAATCAGGCGAGATGTTCAGTCACATCGTCGCCATCTTGCAGTTTGTGTTGTGTGAGGTGTTTGAGCAATGTTGCCTTGCGAGCGGGCCCCTTTGATGCATAGATTGATTCTAGTTTGATCCATACGTTGCGTGAAGTAACGCATCCTTGAATCTGTTTTAATTCATATGGATTGATAGAAAGGATTAAATCAGTTTTTGCCTTCTGATCGGCCGCTAGCCAAGCTTTGTGTGCGGCTTGCGCGCAACAAGCACCGCGTTTTCGCCAACCACTTCAGGATGTGGTATTTCTCCTGACACATATCCCCCACCATAATTTTTTATTAGCAAGGCTTCTGCTTGTATTTTCCATGTATCATAGTTGCCGCATGACAACATCTCGAGTCGTGTTGAATGCATCACGTTCAGGTGCACCATTTTCTTAGGCTAACAAATCGTTCAACTTCTGCACTTTTTTGATTTATAACTTTTCATTTAATCAAATTATTGTTTAGTTTCCGATTGCGTAACTCGCATAACCTGGGCCCATAACCTGTTGGGCAGAGTTGTGATTGAAATACACAATATGTATAAACTATTGTTGACACAACTTATAGCACGACCGGTACAGCGTTGGCTGTAACATGACTAACAGTTTATTATTTGAAAAACCCTTTTAAGACTAAATTCATGAGACATCTGTCGGCGTTATAGTGAACTACAAATGAAAACAAACATGAACTTTTGACGGTGATAATTGAACTCCAATAAATCTCACAGCATAAAATTAAATCTAGTTGTGGGACGTCGACTAGCTAACCCTCTGAATGTCCAGGTATAACGACAAGACTCATTAGCATAGAACACTAGGTTGTACTTGCGGGACATATGTGACTGGGATCTCACTTTATTAAATAACATATGAATTGGATATGTGTAGCTAAATTATTTTGTAATGAAGAATTGTTTCGTAATAAATTAACTTTGTATATTCATAAAATAATAATATTAAATACTCTTGGACATGATTAACAAGACAATATGAAGAAACAAGTGTGAGTTACAATAAGATACACAAATATACTCTCAACTAACAGTGTAACTTGTTTTTTTATATTAATAGAATTCAATATGAAAATTATTGGTACATTTAATATAAAGTTAAAAAAAAATTATTATGTGAAATTGCAAACTGCCGTCGACCTTGATGGTCTTTGGGTAAAGTGCTCGCCTCAGGACCCGATATTTTGGGTTCGAACCCATGTGGCATGTAAAAGAACCCTGAGAGGTTTGTGAAAATACCTCTCCTGTCAAAATTGGTGGGTCATTTCACCTCACTAATAGAACTTTAGAGGTACAAGTAATCAGCCTTGGTGACGCAACTTCTCAGGATGATTACAGCCAGGGAAAGTATTCTACCACAAAAACTAACTATTATCCCCACAGTCGATACTTTCCACAAGTTATATTATTGATAATTGATTTGTTTATTAAATATATAGTAATAAAGATACAGAATCTTCAATGAAACATAACCAACAAATATTATGTTGATAAGAATTACTTGGAAATAAAGATAATTGCATTTACAGTAGCCCCAGCACTTCTTTGGTTTGACATGACAGCTAGCAGAAGTTAGCAGATGCTATCAGTACTGCCAACATTGTCTGAAAGTAACTTTTGTCAACATATTTGGAAATAATTATTATTTGCTAAGTATTACTATTATTATCACTAAAAATCTTATCAATCATTTTTATCAATATTTCCTAAAGGATTACATTATAATTTTATTTTCCATAATCAAATTTAATTTAAAAAAAAGTATAGTAAATTCATTCTAGTTTTTCTTTTGACTCTTGTGGTGAATACAGGTTAAATAGAGTGTGAAATTCTACATTTAAGATTCGGATGGACATCTCGAGGTTTTGCAAATCTCTCTTCCAAGTAGTTCACCCAGCGACCCCTCTCAACCCATTTTACCCCCCTTTCAGAGTGTTCTTACAGTCCACAGGCAGACATCTTCCACCCAACTTTGTTGCTTGCTAATCAACAAAAGACAAGCTATTACTGTTATTTTCTCCAAGGAGTGATGTCGGGTTTTGAGCAGCAATCTCAGGATCTGTAAAATGACCTCCAAAGTCAAAGGACAAGGGCTAAAATCCCTGTCAAAGTATAATTTTTCTGAGTTACCTTAGGAAATCATTATTTACAGTAAATCGTAACATTTTTATTTAGTTACTGTAGGAATATATAAAAATATATTTTCTTCCCTATATTAAAACAAAATATAGCCATTTATTTTTTGTTTTTTTAAGTGACATAGTTTTTACGGTCACTACTTACACTAACTATTTAGATACATGGTATTAGGAGGCTAGAATTAAAAGAAGTGCACCACAATTTGTTTGTACAAAAGATAGAAAAACCAAAATGAAAACCACACTTTGTTCATGGCTCTGATAAAAAAATTAATGAGTTAGAAAAAGGTGGCCAAAGTTGGCGAAAAATTGCAATTTTTAAAATTTTATTCAATTAAATATAATTTACGTACAGTTGCCTACTTTATTTTACAAATAGGCCCTACTGTTAACTTTGTTCGAACACCATACTAACAAGAACATTGTATTCTATTATCTAAAAAATAATAATTCAGAATTAAATAAAACTTGCTAAAACATGTTTCCATTTAAAATCATTAATTTATTATTATAATATGATTATAACCCATCCAAAGCCAAGTCTTTGTTTTTTATCACTACATTCAGAACATGGGTTATCAATGACTTAATCTGATTAGGTAGAGATGAGGAAGGTAGCTAATATGAAGTGAACCCGCATTTGCATGGAGTATAGATGGGAAAACTGGAGTGAAAAATCACTTGTGGAAAACCGTTAAAAGTGTGTATGTATATACATGTATATATACACATATACACATTTAACAGGAAAACCATCTTCATTTCATGCAGATGAGAGTCAAACCTCAACCTCCCCATCAATGGCGATCAAACCAACGGCTGTGGGTAACTAAACTTTGTAAACTAATATTTACTTAGTCTCGACACCTTGGAGTGAAAATATTGTGATCGTCAAAAATTTGAAATCAAGATTTTGATAAATGTCGAGGTTTCATAGCCCCCTGAAACAAAAAGAAGAAGTTGTTTCCGCAATGCCCTCTGACTGTTTGTACCTTGGTTTAGGCTAGAACCGAAACCATTTTACAGTTTGGGCTAAAACTTTGTATCTAGGGTTTACATAAGGCCCCCCTACATCCGAGGGGTTTTGGAATTATATATCTAACCCTAAATTTAAGGCTAGTTTATTGAAAGGCAAAAAGAGAATGAATCTTATTATTATTATTAGCACCACGTCTTACTACCCGTTCGGGTTATACGCACTTACACTAATGTGTAATGGTAGGGTGATTGTGAGATGAAGGCCTGGCATTCCCCACATTCACAAGATGTCTTGTCAGAGGTGAAGGAAGGGTTTGGAAATCAGATAAATCTGTGCCGGGAGCGAGGTTTGAACCCCGGCCGCCAGCATAGAAGTCTGACACCTTACCCCTAGACCACCAGGTCACCGAGAATGAATCTATTTTCTCAAAATTCACTCTAATGATTTTGATTACATTTAATATATAAACACAGTTTATCAATATAAACAAGATGGACATTTCATTTTCTCATGAACATGACTTTGAGGAGATTTTCAAATTTTCATCATTTCTCCGCAACTATTAGAGACCCGTAATAACTTATCAAAGTTGTAGTACTATTAAATGTAAAACTTTTTTTTTTGTAAAAAATTAATATTTTGATCTATAAACATATATATATATATATATATATACACACACACACTTTTTAATCAGGGGTGTAGTGGAGTGGGAACGCGGGAGAATGCTGTTCTGGCACTGCATTTCGTAAAGTTTTATACTTTGCAATTCCAAGTTAACTAATTGATTGTATACCAATATTATGTTAAAACTTTTTTCATACTATTTATCAATAAATTCTGACGAGACCTAGTGCTCTTTGTGAATTCCTGGCATTTTAGGGGAAGTGTGTTAAGTAAGTTTCTGGCTTAGTAATCGTTAAAAGATGCTCCAAATAGCTCCTAGAGGCACTCTTGTTTGTGCAAGCCTTTCGCCTATGGCAGTTGGGGGTCCCAAAATCCCACTTTAACTTTGGGATTTCTACGACCTTGTGTTCCGGCACTGCCAAATTTACAACTACGCCACTGTTTTTAATACAGGATACCGGATAAGTATATTCATTTACCAGCACCAGAACCTGTTCATACTCTAGAACTGTGAGTAAAATAATTGCAAGACTACAGCTACACTCTCACTGTCGTGATCTGGTCAAGGTCTAGATAAACATGCAGAATTAATTAAGAAAAACATTATAATGCACTTTATCAGAAAATATGTTATTTTAGATTATAAAATATTATTATGTTATTATGTCTAATTTGTTTGTAAAGGTAAGAATAAGAAATTATGATAAAGACAATCCAACCAAATAATATGTAATTTTTTAAAATAAAATATGTAGCTTTAATATTATAATTATTATTCAAAAATCTTTTGTTAGATCAACAATAAAATAGTAATTTTCTTTGTTGTTGTAGATGTTTTTGTTATTGTATTTGTACATAAAAAATTAAAATGTTCATGGTCTAATAAATAAAATATTTCTATGATTCCAATGATGCAGTGGCGGCTCGTAGCTAGAATTAAGGGGGGGCACTGCTCCAGAGAATGTTTAGCCTTGGTTTTAAAATTGTGTAAAAGGAAAAAAAACATGTATAAAAAGAAAATTTATTCAAGAACTCGATAAAATCTTAACAAAAAAAAAACCTTTTTACTTACTTTAACTTAAATTGTTACAGTTAGAGCTTGATCTATTCATTTAAAAATGAAATCCATTATCTTGTTTTAATTTGCGCAAAAAGTTCAATAATTAACTCCTTGATCTCTAGATGACAGCCGCAAAGCCAACTTTTCCATTGGTAACGAGAATTAAAGTTACGAATATATTCATTGTTGCTTTTGCCTGGCTGAGATATTAGAATATCAGGTTTTGAGCGACCTATTTTCTTAACTATAACTTTTCATGGAGAGATAGCTGTGAAAACTTAAGCTGTTGAAGTTCACTTACAGTCACAGAACTTATTTCTTGGGGATGCAAGGCCATGGTTAAACTTTTCAGTTAAATAAAAGAACTGAAAAAAATGAATCAAATAGAATAGCTGGAAGCAAAATAAAAATCTAATTCTACACTCTTCTACACTTTATCACATTCAAGAATATGGTACACAATTTTTAAACACAACACACGCTGAGTAAAAATAAACTTCCTTCCACCATCACGCCAGAGCCGGCACTGCGGGAGCAACAGTGCTCTCTATACCTGGCAGTCCCACATTCCTCCCCACCCCCTCCTATGTGCACATATATACAACAGTCAAACACCACGTCACTGGCACTGTGAAGCACACAGTTCCATACAAAGGTTTTTGTATCTTTTTCATAAATTGGGGGATGGCTACCGAAGTACTGACATTAAGCATAAGGAATATATATTGTGCTATAAAAATAAAGAAAGAATGAAAAAAAAAAGGACCCATTATATTAAATGTTATCAATAATATCAAGTGGAAATAAGGGGTGCTGCAGTTCCGCAGTGCCAATACACGAGCCGCCACAGCAATGATAATAAAGTATTAAAAACATAAAATATTATAATGAATAAAAAATAAAATGAAAAAAATGACAGTATAAATTAAAACTACACAATTAGATTGGTGAGCACCGTGCTCACCCTCGACCGATGATGTGACATGAGAGACCTCGACTGGTCCCGGGTTATAAGAGGTTTTACCTCTGAGTTTACTCATTTCGATGATGTGACATGAGAGACCTCGACTGGTCCCAGGTTATAAGAGGTTTTACCTCTGTGTTTACTCATTTCGATGATGTGACATGAGAGACCTCGACTGGTCCCAGGTTATAAGAGGTTTTACCTCTGAGTTTATTCAATTCTTCTTAAACACAAAGGTCACAAGATAAACAAGTGGGATCTACAGAATACTCGCACCAGTCCTAGCTTAGGAAGGGTAGTTTTTCTTTTGGGCGGATAGAGGGGGGAGGAGTGAGAGTGGAGTGAAGAACACAACAAATACTGTACCGTGCCATTGGAGTGTCGAGGTCAGCCAGGTACACCAATAGTTTGAAGTGTTTGAACCTGAGCAGTTACTAGTAACTCACCACTCATAATGGTTACTGATGGGGGGCAGTTGGCTGCATTTCTTTCTCTAGTATGTAAAGGGTGAGGGGAGGGAGTGCTAGTGTAGAGGCTGATGATAGAAAGGTCAGCAGGGGTCTCAAAATGCTTAATCCAACATTCCACTCAATGTAAAAAGGTTGAATATTTTTCCAGTATCTGATTCAAAATTCCAGTATTTTCAGTATCAAAAAGAATAATCAAGTATATTTCCAGTATTGGTAGACACCCTGTTGTTTGGGAAATGTTGGTAGCACATTTCCAAGATTTTAAGGCACACTGATTGGGAGCAAAACAAAAACTAACCTCGGACTATTAAGTTTAAATTCTATCCTTTTAGTAAACAGGGTTTCATCTAAGTTGATGGCGAGATTGCTCCACTGAGCTTGCACAAACTTTTCCTTGTTACTTTTCATATGAGAAATTATATTTATTTACATTAAACAACTCATCATAAAATATAAAAACCTTGACGCTTATAATAAATATTCATGTATGAAAATAATAACAAAACCTCTATGAGACAATAAAACACTAAGCTACTTCAATCTGTTAAAGAGCAAAATTGACTATTCCTGCCGGCGTTAACTTCAACTACAAATGGTAGGATATTATCATTTAAAGGAAAGTGAAACCAATAATTCCTTTCCTCTTCTCGCATATACTGGTAGGAGAATGTGTAGTAATATGTATCTCATTTCATTCAGCATTATCCCACTGAAAGTGGCTTCATTGTGTTTATTTAGGAGTTCAGGTACAAGTTATACAAAAGTAGTCTAGTAGATAAAATGCTCGTCCATATAGATAATTTCCTTAAAATAATATACATAAATAGACAATTGTTGATCTTATGAAAGTATCTAAATGTCAACATTTGACCATATTATTCAGAGCCCACGGGAAGATTTGTTACGGTACCAAACATTTTGTTTTGTAGTAGTTTTTGTACTATTAAAAAAATTCCATCAAAATGTTATAAAATGAACCATATTTGTTCAAAATGTTTCTATTCGTACACCTCTATCTATATTATTTTGTCTTGGTGAAAAGCTAGTATAGGCCTCAGAGAATAACTAGATGCCAATATGGTTACTCCAACAGATATTCAGATTCATAAAAGAGTGGATTAGACCCAACTCTAATAAAAAGTGCAAACAAAAGCTACTTTGCGTTAAGTAAATTATTGAGTTTCAAACCCCTTTCAAGAACAAAACGGGTGTGTAAGTGGGAAGAGAACAGAAAATGTTGAAAATAAAGTACTATGAAAAGTTGTTGGGGTAGTGAAGGAGGGTGATAATAACTGTAGAATAAGGAAAAATAAAGAAATGTATAGTAACAAAGTAGAAGATGTGGATAGGCCGGACAGGTTGTGAGAAGAGAGGCTGGCAAGTGTTGAGGGAGGGCCACGAGTGAGACCAAGTCAGGGCAGCAAAAGACCGAGCTGCATGGAGAGGACAAAACCCTTCTAAAGTTTAAATGACCATGGAAATTAGTATTATGTTTAGTAAAGTTATAGCTTATTTTAGTCTTACCATATTAAATTAAAAATCAATATATATTTTTATTCTAAATTATTTTAAAGTGACATCTTGATAATATTCTGTTTTTCCTCACTATTTTGACTCATTTTCCGTTCTGTTCCAAAGTAGTTCTCGTCTATCCTTGTATAAATCTTACAAATATATATTGACAAGCACGCTATATGATTCATTGTTATATTGGATTCATATTCCATTCCATTTAATAAACACAAATTAGTGTATTTTAACAACATTACTGATTACAACTTTTTTATTTATAGAAGCATCAAAGATTAAGATGGATTTAATTTTAAAGATATCAATAAAATAAATACAATTGTGTACTTAAATATCTATGATGCCAATGAAATATATTAATTTTGAGGTTCCCAGTTGTGATCGAGGAAACCAACTATGGCTGAATGCTCTTACGTGATTTAGTTTAAGCTTATTTTCATTTTAAAATCATACATAATTTTCATGCAATATTAATTTTGCTATTATTGAAAACTTGTCACTCTTGTTGTGTTTAATGATGATAAAAACTATACTATGTCTGTTGGGTTGAACCATTAGTAATCATAATAATAGCTATAATAAAAATAAAAATTCAAATGTTGATAATATTTTAATAAAGAATGTAGATTTGCTCACCCTCAGCTTGTCATTGAATCCTCCCACCTTGACAACAAATCCTCTATCCTCAACATATATATCGTAAGTGAGCTTAGCAGTCTTGGCTGGATAAGCTTCTTCTGCGACCAGCTGCTTTAGTAGACTGCAGTACAAGTCCAACATCACCCGGCTACAACAACAGCCATCATTTACAATCTACATCACAATTAGAACAACGAAAACATTGAAAAATAATACTAACTTTGGTAGAAACAATATTTGATCATTGTTAGGAACAGGTCCATTTTAGCTTCGACTGTTTAAAAGACATTATCACTCATTTGTGACTGATTCCTCAAAAATGTTTGTTTCAAATTGAGGTGTATATTTTTAAGTTGGACTGGGATACAAAACATTTGTAAGATTACCCATTTCTCTGATTTTATAGATGATTTTACAAGTTTGATAATACAAACAAAAGTTACACTAAACGAATAAAAGTGAGAAACGTATTATTGTATAGTAACTATACCTGGACTTGTGTGGAGGGAGAGTGTGAAGACCACTGTCGACCAGGATTGAAACACCTGATCTACACATCATCAGCTATTCTATGTAAGACAAGAGTGACAAGTTCCCTAAGTGAGTTTAAACTTTGTTAAGTTTAGATTAGGTTGAAGTGAATGGTGTTGGTTATGTGTTATAATGTTGGTATGTATTCACTATTACAAGCATACTACCAAGTAACTGTTTTATAAATCTACACGTCTACAATTATTGTCAAGGAAGAAAGTAGTAGTAGATAGATTTTCTGTTTATTACTACCGCTACCCCTGCCCCTACCGCAACCGCCATCACCACCTCTACTAGTATTAGACAAAATAATGGAAAGACACGTTGCCAGATACTTAATAATAATTTAGATAAATATAAAATAATTGACCAAAAACAATACAGATTCCAAAAAAACAAAGGATCGGAAATACTTTTACACACTTTCACTAATCAAATGCTAAAAGAAATTAAATGATAACAAACATATAGCTATAGCATTTATAGACATGTCCCAAGCATTTGATATGTTTGATAAAGATATTTTACTAGAATCACTTTATAAAATTGGTATCAGAGGTAATATTTATGAATGTTTTAAAGATTACCTAGCAAATAGGAAAATAATTAATATAGAAAGTGATGAATTGGGTATAAATATCAGAGTACCAATATTATACTTAATCTATACAAGTACAATGTCAAACTGAATACAGAACTGAGAGTTGCGGTATATTTATATATGCTGACGACACAATGCTGTATGCAGTGCACAGAAATGTATAGCTAAACAAATGTTGAATACAAATACAAAACTGGACTCACGATAATAAATTAATAATCAACATTAAAAAAACACAAACAACGCATATCAGACTACTGCATGTTATAAAGTATAAATTAGATATAAAAGGTCATTGCTAAGCTTGTTTACATAATATAAATAGTATATCATGCACTAATAGAATCACATCTCGGCTATGGTATTTCTTATTGGGGAAATACAAGTGATCTATATATAAATCAATTAAGAAATAGCCAAATTAAAGGTCTTCAAATAATGAGTGAAAACAACAATATTACCAAAGTCATGAATAAGGAGTGGAAACCATTGACAGTAAAAACATGTATTACTATAAAATAATAATTCAGTACTACTCAGAAACATAAAGTAAGACAGGCTCATAGTCACAACACCAGGGAACAACACTACAAAATGCTTTCATATATAAATAAATACTGAAAAAAACACATGAAAGTAATAATACCTTCACTTTTTAACATGATACGAGATACACTTTTGGGAATAGTTAAAATAACAAACGTTAAAAGAGAAATAAAAAAAATGGCTAATTGGCCCACAGACATAATGAAATAATAATACTAGATTAACTAATACGACGAATAAGCCATGAAATGGACTCAAGACAGGTTTTCGTACATTAAATAAAATATAAAATGTGATAGATTTAAGTATTAGAATTAAGTTAGTTGTAAGAATAGACTTAAAGGAATTGAATGTATTTATTATATATGTACACTATTACATGTAAGTATGGCATTTGTGGTGAGGCACCAACTGACAAGCACATTGAAAATTATTAATGTATGCACTATATTACACCTAATAGATAACATTCCAAAACAGAGAATAAGTATTTTAATTATGTTTAAAATGTTGTTTCGAAGTGAGTAGAAAGAGGTTATTAAACTTAAAAAATTGTGTGTGAAAACTTAAATTTACGTTATTTTAAAAGTAAAATATGACATATAATTAAAAAACCTAACATTTATAACAAAACTGTGATCTTTTACAAGTGTTGGCAGCCAAAAACCTAGGCATATGACTTTTGAACTGCCATCCAGGTAAAAACCTCTCATGACGGACTCTGAATTGTAATCTTACAACTGCTACTTCCTGAAGAAGATGTAACAAAATCAAAGAGATATTGAAGTGTTTGTAAAGACGTGTGAGTTTTTCACTTGTATTTTATTTTCATATTATTTTATCATATTTATTACATATTATATTTTGTTTAATGCCCTTTATTTCTTACATATTAACCAACTCTAATTTAGAAAGCTCTAAACTAAATGTATTTATGCTCCTTAATTTTTTTAATAATTTATATTTTAATATTTAGCTATAACTGAAACAAAATTATTTTGAAATATTATGTGTGCTTTTGGTTGCTGTGACAATGAAGACTACTTTGGATGTATTTATTTAACTTTTGAATAAAATAGCTGACTTTTAATATTTTTCTACAAGTACACTAGATTTTAAAAGTCAAAATATCTTCTTTATGAAACCCTTTATGTTCAAAATTGTGAATTGTAGACTTGTAGTTTTATGAAAAAGATCTTAGTATTCAAAATTATTAAAAAATATATGTGGGTTGGGCCAGAGCCCTAGTGAGCGGTGAACCTCCAATCAAGATGTAGATTTGGCTCGAGCGAGAGTACATTTTACTAAGATTATGAAATGTTTGAGAAGTGCAGCTTTTGTAGATGACGGTTGTTGTGACCTTCAGGATTCTTCAGATATTAAATGTAATCCACCAATTGTCTCTACCTAGTCCAACACTTTGGCATGTCTGCCTACTGAGCTAAGGGTCCCGGGTTCGATTCCCGACATGGCCGAAAATGTATAATTGATGACAATATGGGTTTACCCTTTCACAGTGATGAATTAACAGTCGGGGACTGGATGTTGTGCCTTTCATAATCTCAAGATAGATATATTAAAAATTATAAAATTAAAATATATATTTTGATGTTGTTAAAGCTAAAAAGGTGAGTTAGTAAGTATAAAATCATTCTGTTAAGCATATATTAAAACAAATGTTTCTTGTACATATTTTTTCATTTGTAAGGCAATGAAGTAGCAAATTAACTTGAAATATAAAATATTCTTCATTCAAATTATTTATGTTTTTTTAATCCTTTTACAACCCCTACCCAACCATTATATATTTAAATTTTAATTTTTAATAAATGATTATTAAATTATGAGTAATATTGTGTAGAGAAAATTTAACAATTTGTTACTCTTTAATACAATATTTGCAAATTATGTATAGGACAATAATTTCAAGTAACACTAACAATGCCAGTATTTTCACCATAGAGGTATTGTGTTATATCTGCAACAGTTATATAATAAGTCACGTGCTCCGCTGGTACTGTCTGCCAATACCTCTACCTACGGCCTTGTAATGTTTAAAATTGTGGTCAAACAAAATCTAGTGAGTATTGGTATTGTTGCTGTTTGCACCTGGATCAGTGGGGTATCTCTATAGTGTGTAAAATGTTGGCTGTATTTATTTATGAACGTTGTGCAAGTGATTGTAAATATATGACTATGCTGATATCTATCACTTGAGTAATATAGCTCTATTAGAAAACTTATTTTCCCATTATGAGGCTATTGTATTATAATTGAAACAAGGTAAAAAAGGTAGGGGGGAAAAACATATAAAAAGAATGAAAAAGTACCTCTTTTATTAAGAAAATAAGAACTCGCTTCAAACTTTACACTGCTGCCACTGGACAAAGAAGTAATAGCCGCCTCTAGAATAAAATCAATCATTACTATCCAATCCCCCGACCTAGGTTTCATTCTATCGGAACTCATCAGGGAGGAGTGTGAAACATGCGACACAACTTCCTAAAAGAGTAATTGTAGTGAATGAAGTTTGTGAGGAGCATGTTAACTGTCCTGAAGAGAAATGGGATTAGGAATGAAGTTATACAGGGAGTACATGAGATAGTATGGACATGTAATGAGGGTGGAAAAAGAGATAGAGAGAGTACCAAAGAGAATGATGGTGATGAAATAAATAAGGAAAGAACGCAAGGGAGGCCAAGAAAGAGATGGGAGGATCGACTAACAGAACGTGTGCAGGGGAGAGGAGAATAATGAAAGAAATTAAAGGAGGAAGAATGGTTGAAGGAATGAGGAAGATAGAGGCATTTTACTAAATTAACCCGACCAGCCATTATTGTGGAAATTTATCTTGTTTTTGTTAAATAAGGAAGACTTGGTCTAAGTTATATCAAACAAAGTCAAAGCCAACTCACTTTTGTGGCGAGACCTGCAGAAGAGGCGAGATGAAATAGTAATAATAGTAGGCTATGGGCTGCTTGAACTTGACATCTCGACGAAACCAGACCTCGCTTTGTTCGTTGTGATGTATCTTGACCGGGTAGGGCTCCACAATGTCCTCTAGTGGCACCACGGACAAGTCACCAGGAATGAAGATATTGGGCTGTGGGAGGGTGAAACTCGGGTGAGGTTCTACCTTCTTCCAGGACTCCAACCAGTCCGTCGGGATCTCTAACACCAACACACGAGCCATTTCAATAGTACTAAACCATGCTCATACTTGTACTATCAGAAGGGGAGGAAGAATTATCCTGCATTGCATTAGTCAGGGATATTTTATTCATGGTAATGTTGACATTTATTTACAGTTTTATAAACATGTTCATGACACTCTAACAAGTGATGTATCAGAACACAAATTATATCATTATTATCATCTGATTACAATTTATCTGCCGGCAGTTGATGTTTTAGATAGTAAAACCAACAATTCAAACCAGCAAGAAAATTGGAAAGCAATGTATAGTACAGCCCCAATATCCACGGTTTACCCCTGATAAAAATGTTTTATAAGTTTCAAACTGGCACCAAGCACCATCTTCCTCTGTATGTGTAGCCAGACTTGCCTCCATTCTAATTCTGATGGTCTTGCGGCTAACATTAGTTTCCGCATTATCGCAGTGTTTGTGTTCAGAAAGCAACCTTTATTTACTGTAATAATGACTCCAACGGGTAAGAATAGCGATGCTGGTAGTGCTTATCAGCGTAAGAGAGGCTGTAATGCTCTTTCCAATTGTGAGAAATTAAAAATATACATAATAAACAAATAAAATTTGATTCAGTATTATCTGCAGTTTCATGTAACCTGGTCTGTGAATATTGGGGCAGAACTGTGTACAGTTACATTACTTATTTATCTCTATTGGAAACTATTTTCAAAGTGTGGTAAATTATGTTTTATTTAAGAAGAAGACATATTAAATCTATTAATCTGAAAATCAAACACATTTCTTTGTTAAAGATGGTTCAGATGAACTAAAATAAAATTCATTCAGACAGAATTTTAATAATAGGCTTGAAAAATTGGCAATATTTGCCCCAAAGAGTTTTCCAAAAATAATATATTTTAATGTAATCCAGAAAATTGAATTTATATTTGTATATAAATTGATTATAATGCCATAATTTTGAGCAAGCTTACAATTAAAATGTTAACCACATTTTTAAATATTAAAGACTATAAAAACCAACAATTGAATCTAAATCTAAAAAAGGGACTGTGATTATGTAAACACTCCCCCTGTGCGCTCCCCTTATGAGACTTATTGACTAGTAATTTATTCTGTAGGG
Organism: Timema monikensis; assembly: GCA_902151445.1. Classification (NCBI taxonomy): domain Eukaryota; kingdom Metazoa; phylum Arthropoda; class Insecta; order Phasmatodea; family Timematidae; genus Timema; species Timema monikensis. The sequence goes on from CABFVZ010004400.1 coordinate 15,344, forward strand.
AGGATCACAACACAATACCCTGCAAACAAACCTTGAAATACAGGGTTAATATTTGAACTCTCAGTAAGGCTGTTTAGTTCAGATAGGTCTTCTAAGGCCTAGCCCAGTATTATTCTGCGTTATGTTATATTATGTAAACACATATTGAAATAAGTAATCTCTATCGGCAATGGTACACAAAATTAGTCACACATAAAATGTATATTCATTGTTAAATGTTAATAAGAAGAGATTTATCACTGTTATTACACTCATAAGGGCATGGTAGATAAAATTATATACCAGAAGTTTTATTTACCACTAATTTTTTTTTATAACTATAAAATTAATACATTCACAAATGATCCATTATTATTATTATAATTATTATTATTACTATTATAATTATTATTATAATTATTATAATTATTATTATTATATTATTATTATTATATTATTATTATTATATTATTATTATTTTATTATTATTATTATTATTATTATTATTAGCACCGTGTCTTACTACCCATTCGGGTTATACGCACTTACGCTAATGTGTAATGGTGGGGTGATTGTGAGATGAAATGAATGACCTACAGTTTAACGTGGAATCCGAACCACGGTGGAGGCCTGGCATTCCCCACATTCACAAGATGTCTTGTCAGAGGTGAAGGAAGGGTTTGGTAATCAGATAAATCTGTGCCGGGACCGAGGATTGAACCCCGGACCCCTAGCACAAAGGTCCGAAACCTTACCCCTAGACCACCAGGTCACCCCTTATGCCTATTCATATTGAATAGAGTATTGGTGACATTATTCATGATTATGTCTAAAACCTGTATTTTTTAAAAATCTTTCAATAAATCATTATTTAGGTATCATTTGATTAAGTAAATAGATTTCTTGTATTTAAATGAGCAGAGTAAATGATTTCTTCTCAAAATTTCTGACAACAATTTCCAAGCCTTCAAACAGGCTTTTATTCCATCTGTCATCATTAGGCACAACTTTTTTGACCGCGCGTCTGTAGAAGCGTTTTTTTAGATATGGTCTCAACATAAACATTAATACAATCCTTAGGTAAGATGAATTTTGCCCACCCCCACCCCCTCTATAAGAAAACATAAGAAAATAGTGACCCTGCCCCCCCTCCACAAAAATCCTCACGTAATTTATGGATGACCCTTAGCTTCTGACCTCTATTGGCAAATATTTTTCTTAAATTGAGGTCTCGGAAATCGGGAGTTGATTATTATGCTTTTAGATGAACAATATGTTTCTGTAAAATATGAATAATAAACAATATGTTTCTTGCATTTATGCCTTTTGGTGAAACGTGATGTTCTTTTTATTTCCATCCTGTTTCTGCAAATATGTATATTATCTAGTTTTACAAAGCTTAAGAGCTTTAAGGAAATGCTTCCATTTTTAGTCAAAGGAGAGATATAAAGTCTGTGTGGTGCATCATACCATTTATTTGTTGTGTTAGGCCTAGTTACTAGCCTTAATGATATGGAAACTAATTAATACTACACAACTTGTTTGTAGTTTTGTCTTTATTACAACATTATTTCTAACTTATTGGATACCAGAACTGATATCATAGAATAATCATCTATTGAAAACATTTATCTACAGCTAATTTCGACCAAATAATCCCCCTCAAAAGCTATTTAAAAATACTGTATTTAAACATTAGAAGTATTTGAGGATTTATTATTTTTTCTTTCTTATTCTAAATATTGATTTAGTAATATTAACATGAGTGTGTATATAAGGCTAATTTTGCCTGTAGAGACAATAAACGAGTTGGGGAGTTTGTGGTTGAATAGATGAGCTCAATGGCTTCAAACCTTAAACTTGAAATTTTTAGTAAAGGTTCCTTTCTGGCCCTAGACAGAATTTTGAGAAATTCAACCTGTAAGGGATGAAAAAGAGGAGTCTAAGGTTTTTCAAATTCACTTTTGAACTAGTGGACATAGCACTTTGAAATTTAAAATGAATGTTTCTTTATAGAATTGACTGAGAATATTTTTAAGTTTTTTTTTTATTCAAATTTTATCTTACAAAGGGGTGTAAAGGAGTAAAAAAAAAAGGGTGGTAAATTCTATATCCTCCAATAAAGATGAGCTTTAATATAATTATCGGGTTGCGGAATACTAATATGAAATTAATCCCCACGATGGGTCCTGAGATGTGTTGGGGTGTTGAGAATACCACTAATTCCCAATGTGAGAGAAGATTGAGATTTGGAGGTAAAGTAAAGAGACCATGCCAAATGTCTATAATGTTTTAATTTTAAATTGAACCCCGGGAAATAGGGGGAAGGGGGATGAGGGGTTTATAAGAATAAAAATAACTTTTAGCTGTGGTGTAATATTTAAATTTGGCAAGTAGGTAAAAGTGACAACTTCAAATAACTATAGAAGTTAAAATATTTAAAAGTTTAAATGGGAGTCCAGAAAATATAGGGGAATTATAAAAAAAAAATAAGTATAGTAGAAAATCTAAATTTTACAGGTTGGTAGAAGTATGGCTTCAGATAACCAAATTAGTCTTAAATTTGTGGTTTTTGAAGTGGGAGTGGGAGTTTGAAAAGGGGGAGGGGATAGTTTTAAAAACTAGTGGATAAACTACTTTTCTGTTTAGATAAAACTGGAATTAGTCAAATTAACTACAAGCTCTGGACATTTTAAATTTCCAAATGAGACTACAGGAATAGGGAGGGGGTGGGGGGTTGGGTGATAGGGTGTACAAGTAGGAGGTAGAAAATTTAAATTTGTCAGGAATGTAGAGGGATAACTCCAAATAACCACAAATACATTTTAAATGTTAGTCATTTTTAAGGAGACTGGTGATATAAGGGGTCTCATATCTTTAAAACTAAAAGACTAAACTACATCTCAAAGTGTTAGACAATTGACATAGGTCAGGCGGGTATAAGGACCAACTCAAACAGTATCAAGGTCTGAATTATTACATTTACAAATGAAGTAGCGTAAAATAGGGGGGGATAGTCCCCTCAAAATGTTTCCAAAGCGATATAAATACAATTTTGTAGAGGTATAACTTGAAATATCACCATGTAATTTAATATACCTTACCGAATAGCCAAACAATGTCTGAAAAAATGGAATTTCAAAATTGAAGCCCAGGAAATGGAAGCGCTTAAAATGTATACAACCAATATAGAACACTATTTTTGATGTGGTTAGTTTGAAATTTAGTAGGCACGTAAAATATCATATAAGAAAACCAAATAAGTCTTAAAATTCAAAAATTTACAGCTGGGAAATGGGAGGGGCCCCTAAAATTTCCTAAACTAATAAAAAAAACTCAATATGGTGGGAGGCTAACTTAAACGTAAATGAATATACAAACTTAAGACAAATAGATTAATATTGAAAATAGGCCTACATAGATAAAATCGAAAGATAAATTAGCGCATATCTAGGAGCGATATAACAATTAAAATAAACCAATATTCAAGTGACGTAGCTTGGCGACCATGATTCTCTTTGGAAAATCATGATGCTTCAAATTTAATTTAATTTAATTTAATTTAATTTAATTTAATTTTTACTTTAGTAGCCATGGTTTGTATTTGTGGCTTTAGAGTCTTGGGAGAATTATGTGGAATAATATGTTTTAAGATTTTAACATTAATTCTTACATCTTAACCTGACCCTTTTAAATATTTTTGTAATGTTATTGTACTTTCTAGACTAACATAATAATATAATATTGCATCCAGCCAAAATGAAAGGACACTTAGTGACATGTGCGTTGCCTGCTAACAGTAAAGTAGGCCTGTGTTGATGAGGATTGTGGAGTTTCATTTTGTACCTAGAGGAGGAGGTATTATATATGACAGCGACTTCTTATCTCTCTTTGGTCTCAGAGTTCACTAATAAATATAGGCGAAGACATGAAAGAGCAGTTAACTAGGCAATCTCGTGTAGTGTGTAGCAAATCATTAGGAACTTTTACAAAACAGAAGGTATCACTCAGGCTGGAGTTGGGTTTTTAACCAACATTCTGCAAACATACCCTTGGTCCTACTCTCTTAAACTAAGAGTGGAACAGGTGTTACAAACTTTACAACTAGAAAGTACCATCACCCTCTCAAAGTACCAGTAATGAAACCAAATGTTAGAATAGGTTTATTTGCAGACAGACATCCCCAAGGTCCCCAACATATAGAGAGGAGAGTAAAACTGGCTCTACAAAGTGAGTACTAACAAATTCCCTCGGACAATGATTCAAAAGAGCTCTCTCCTATCAACACCCACGATGGACTGATTGTCCAGGACGAGGGTTCCCTAGCGTTCTCACCCCAAGGAGCCCTATTACCGGGAAGAATTACTTGCTAGAGCCCTCATAAGATTTGTTATACTAATTCAACATTCAATAACAATAGTTATAGTGTACAAAACACATGTTCTGGCTGGACCTTTGGCAAATGACCTTTATTCAGATTTAAAAAAACTTTATAATCCTAAATGCTGATGCTGTTTTAAATTGTGACAAATAAATAAAGAATATTCTAAAATTGCTCCACGGAGCGTGACATAGCTACAGCTAAGCCCTCGGACTCTGCAGGGCACAGTTTGAAAAACTTTGGTCTAGGTCTTCTCAATAATTCTTACATCTCTCTGCACACCTCAGAGGATGTCCTGTTGAAAGAAGCTATTTATGTTTGGCAAGAAGGGCTAAAGGTAAAACTAAGTTTGTCTATTAAGCCTCATCATTTGGTCAACAACAACCTTAGCTTCAAGGAGAGGTGTGTGCTGCGGAATTGTTTCTTGCTTATTATAAGGACGCTACAAACCAAAATGTTGCAAGAACTTCGCTCTGCCCACATCGGTGTTGTGAACACCAGGCAGTAAATATATATATATATATATATATGTATCTGGCTGCCTGTGCTAGGTCGTAATATTGAAGATTAGGTGCCAAATTTGTAAGCAAGCTTGACCAGCACTAAATAAATTTGTATTAGTTCCATCGAGTCAAATACTCATTGACTTGATTGGCTCCATCAATGGAACTTCATACCTCATAGTCACCAATCAACGTAGCAAATGCTATGAAATCTACCAATGCAAAAAACTCAATATAAATAGTGAGAGGAGTTTTAACTACAGTCGACATTCTGAAGGTAATGGTATCCGACAACGGTCTTTGTTTGTTCGATTAGAGATCTACACAAACTTATGTTGTCTCAATGGGGTCAGTTACAAATCAAGTGCACCCTACCATACCTTTACCAATGGTCAGGCAAAAAAATGATGATATTGTAAAATAATGCATAAAAAAGTTCTAGTTGTTGGGTGCGTCGATAAGCGAAGCTATAAACCATCTTAAGTCAACTTACCGAAATACACCTCAGCTGACCACAAGGTCTCTCCAGCTGTGCTGATGTTTGGGAGACCTCCACAAAATAGGTTTGATATTCTTCATTCATGTCAAGATAGTGTTGATAGTGACCTCTAATGTACAACAAAAGGTAGAGAAGAGCCAATGGGACCAGATCTCACATTCAGGGAAGATAAGTATTGAATTCAAAGTTAATTATAAAGTTCCCACAAAAATGTATGGTGGTAACCAATCGAGTTGGGATTGATTTGTTGTGAATATGTAGTTAAATATACAAACCACTACCGAGACTAGACAACACAGTGAGGCTATAAGAAACCAACCACTACCGAGACTAGACAACACAGTGAGGCTATAAGAAACCAACCACTACTGAGACTAGAGAACACAGTGAGGCTACAAGAAACCAACCACTACTGAGACTAGACAACACAGTGAGGCTACAAGAAACCAACCACTACTGAGACTAGAGAACACAGTGAGGCTACAAGAAACCAACCACTACTGAGACTAGAGAACACAGTGAGGCTACAAGAAACCAACCACTACTGAGACTAGAGAACACAGTGAGGCTACAAGAAACCAACCACTACTGAGACTAGAGAACACAGTGAGGCTACAAGAAACCAACCACTACTGAGACTAGAGAACACAGTGAGGCTACAAGAAACCAACCACTACTGAGACTAGAGAACACAGTGAGGCTACAAGAAACCAACCACTACTGAGACTAGAGAACACAGTGAGGCTACAAGAAACCAACCACTACTGAGACTAGAGAACACAGTGAGGCTACAAGAAACCAACCACTACTGAGACTAGAGAACACAGTGAGGCTACAAGAAACCAACCACTACTGAGACTAGAGAACACAGTGAGGCTACAAGAAACCAACCACTACTGAGACTAGAGAACACAGTGAGGCTACAAGAAACCAACCACTACTGAGACTAGAGAACACAGTGAGGCTACAAGAAACCAACCACTACTGAGACTAGAGAACACAGTGAGGCTACAAGAAACCAACCACTACTGAGACTAGAGAACACAGTGAGGCTACAAGAAACCAACCACTACTGAGACTAGAGAACACAGTGATGCTACAAGAAACCAACCACTACTGAGACTAGAGAACACAGTGAGGCTATAAGAAACCAACCACTCCCAAGACTGGAGAACACACTGAGGCTACAAGAAACCAACCACTCCCGAGAATGAGAACACAGTGAGTCTTCAAGAAAGCAACCACTACTGAGACTAGACAACACAGTGAGGCTATAAGAAACCAACCACTCCCGAGAATAGAGAACACAGTGAGTCTTCAAGAAACCAACCACTACTGAGACTAGACAACACAGTGAGGCTACAAGAAACCAACCACTACTGAGACTAGAGAACACAGTGAGGCTACAAGAAACCAACCACTACTGAGACTAGAGAACACAGTGAGGCTACAAGAAACCAACCCCTCCTGAGACTAGAGAACACAGTGAGGCTTCACTGAGACCAATCACCACCAAGACACCAGGACCGCAGGCGCACAAATCTCTGAGGTTTATTACCACCATAAGGCCTCCCTGGCCAGTGGAAGTCAATATCCTCAGGGAGTAGTGCATTTTGGCTAATCCAACCACAATTAGCAGTGTCACTCAGAATTAGTAAAACATGTATTAATCTATTCATATACATACAAACAAGATAAAAGCAGAATTACATGTAGCTTTTGAATACAGTAAACAATATAATAATAGAAATATTACCTGAGACACAGTACCTGGTATTGAACCAAGGTTCAGTTTGATCAAACACCATCTCCTCATTCTTATTAAATAACATTATGTTGACTCTGTCTGGGACCAACCTCTCCAAACAATTCTGAATGGCCTATAGAAACAAAATAAGTTTTAATTGACCGAAAAACATTTTATTTTGATTGAAGTAAGTATTTCTATTATATTTTACTTCAGTATCTTAAAATACTAATTTATTGATATTTGAGATAGTATGTGATGCTATAAAACTTGACTTCACCTTTAAAAAAGTTCTATAATTGAAAAAAAAGTTTAAACAAAGGGCTTCAATCTTTGCTTGACCTCTAGCTTGGCGCAAATCTTATGGAATTTTTTTAAATTCCAGGAAAAGTTTTTGCATCACAACTTTATTTGATATTTAAATGGAAGGCTATGTACCGGTTATATTTTTAAAATATGCATGTGATAAACAGTGTTTTCAATTATTAAAGATAGCTGACACTCTTTTTATGTTAATTTAATATAATTAAGATTATGACACACCAACTATGCTGTGCACCCCTCTAATACAGATGTCTTCACTCCCCCAGTCCTTTCGAGCCTCGAGCATCACCCACAGGTCAAACATCTTATAATAATATGCTACCAGGAATTCAACCTTTCCTTTGTGTACTTTATCTGCACACTTTATCTTATTACTATATTATAATTAATTTTCTTAATACCATTATTAATCCAAAGCTGGCTGCCTCAAAGTGGGAAAGCAGATGTTAAATTTAACCAAAAGATTTTACTTTCTTCAGATGACATCAAAGTATCAGCCTTAATATTTAATTATGAGTGTTGACTGATGACATTATAAATAATAATATAATTTACTTCAGTCACTCCATCCTTCCATATATAGACAAAATGGTAATGGAAGAAAACTTGTTTACACAGATAATTCCTAAACATATGAATTTTAAAGCAAACTTTACCGTGTACATCTAATAATTTGCCTGTAGTCAGATAAAAACACATGTGATTGTTTGATGCAATTTGATAAATCCAGCTTTCTCACGCCAATGATTGATAAATTATAAAAACAATAGAGAAGATAAATGAGAATTTAAATTATGAAACTATACTAAGATAATTGTTCTCGCTCAAAATAATATATTCCTGTTCCTGATCCTGAAATAAATCCCTAGAGTTAAACAACACAAACTGTGTGAATGGTTTACAAGATTGTTTGAAGCACCAGTGACTAGCGCTATTCACCTGTGGGTTGTACTCGTAGAAGAGGTCTGAACCAGTGATATAATCTTCCGGAGGGTAAAAGTGCATGTTTTCAGACAGTACTTCAGTGTAGTCCCAAGCAGAGCTCTCTTCCTCATAACGGAAACTTAAATCTGCAATTGTTTGTATCTCATTGAAGTAACTTTCATTTGGGCCACTAGCATGAAGTAGTCTCAAGTAACCAAAAAGAGCCTCTAGAACCTAAAGAAGGAAAGATTAAACACGTATAAAGTGAAGTTTAATAAAGAAGTTCAAATGGCGTGATGAGGTTTTTTTTACAGAATATTACTGTAATTACTATTGTAATGATACTGTTTTAGACTCCATTGATATATTCAAAAAGTCATGGATGAAGTGTATTTTTCTTTAATGAACTGTATGTAAGGTTTCCTTTTAATACTTCATCCATGGAGAATTGCGCATTTTCAGAAGTAATTTCAATGTATTGCGCTTTAAAACTTTCTTTCTTTAAAAGACCAACTCTGTTGTATTAGAAAAATCATGTGACATGCTGGCTCCCTTTACCCAATAGGAAGCTAGCCTTCACAACCTCAGGTTGCCAGGAGTTCTCCTAGTTAGTTAAAAGCTGATTTGTGAATCCACTCTTCTTGTTGGAAATGTTTACCTGTTGCAAATGCTTCATTCCCTCGTCAGTCAGGAGGAAAGTGACAGTGAACATGGCGTACATGGAGTTATGTTCAAAGTCACACTCACTATTACCAGAATAGAGTTCCAATACCCAAACCCTGTACACAAAACACAACATCTTCTAGGAGAGGTGACAAGGAGCATAAGATACCATATACCAAAAATAGCTAAGATAATTGAAAGTTGCATTGAAATATTCTGTAAGAGTTACATTTATTTTGAATAAATACCATCTTACTTTTTACGAAGATATGAAAGAAGACTTCCTTTGCCTTCATGTCCAATGAGAGACGACAGATAATGATGTGGTTTTGACCTGTAGAAGTTAAGAAGAGAAGGCATCACCCAACATAGTTCCACCTAAACAAAGAGAATTTAATACATTTAAATATAAACAAAAGAAAAATGGCGCCAAATGGCTATATCAATTTAAAGATTGAAAGGAGGAATGAAGATCAAGCCCCACATACTTACCAGAAAACTGTTCAGTTAAAACACATAATTACATCAGTCCCCTTCTCCAGCAATGAGTGTAGAACAAAGACTGGACTATGGCATGGCTAGAGGTATATCATGGTCACTTACAAACTGATGTTGCCTGTTTCTTGCTTCACAAAACAGTGTAGGTTTGGATTCTGTAGTTGCCTGTTCAAACATGTCTCTTTATTTGTGTTATATGGATAGAATGTTGTATTTATGATATATTTTATCATTAAATTATCAGTTATTATTTATTATTATTGTTTATATAGAAATGATTGGTGTGAGTATGCCTATTTGAGAGCAAATGAGAGAAGGTTATCTAAGGTTGAAACCAGAAGGGTTCCCGTATTTGATCATATATTGGTGAGTAAGCTCCCACCTACAAAGCTGAGATGGTTTGTATGAAGTGCTACTGGTTTGTTAGGGTTGTTGTAGTTGGTGTCAAAACGGTGACCATTCATTCGTTGTCCGAGTGTTCCTGTGGTGAGGCTGATGTATTCAACAATGAAAAGTCAACAGAATTGTTTTCCAACGCAGACCTCCTTAAGAAGAAGGTAATCAATGTCATAACTTGTCGTTGTCACCACCACCACCACCACCACCTAGAACTTCAGGAAATCTATGTACCAGTTAAGTATGACTCGACTGTATATTTTCATTAAATCTTTTCTCTTACTCTCAAATATGATTTAAACTTTCAACTAGATGACTTTATCCAATTTTCAATGTTGCTATGATTACAATTATCCAAACTAAGGAGGAAACATCAAACCGAGCAGTTCACATAATGGTTTCTGACAATATAGGAGTGTCGGACTATAATTAGTTTTTTGAATCATTTATTTATATATGAGTAATAATAGTCCAAGGGGTAGCTTTGTTTTAATAACTATGGGCAAATTTTGTTTAAATTAGGAGAGTTTTCTTTTGTCAATTTGACGTGTCAGGACAGCACCATATGTGAAGCTAATATTGTTTATAAATGCTTTAGTTGTACCACACCACTTTTGAGCAATGACAAGGTTTAGAATCAGTGTTACCCAAATTGAACCATTGGTTCTTGTTAAATTTGAGGGCGGACGTGGAGCCATTTTAGAAATTGGTACACCCGTGTTGAAAGATGCGAGACACACTTTCATGATTAGAGTGCTTTATTTTACCCGGATTGGGGTTTATAATAAAGGCGGAGTCAAATTTTGCGGGTGTTTTAGTATTTTTGGGATATCATGTATTGTTTGGTTTTGTGGTGCTTAATCCTATTTGTAAATTGTAAAAAGGAAAATCCTGACTCTCCCTAGTTGCTTGTTTAAGGATGAGTTGATTACTGAAGTGACAATTTGTGGATTGAAGCCAGAAATAACTGTTGATCAATTAAGGTTACAACTTAGCGACGTGTTTGACATCGTAAAGGACCAAAACTGTTCTCTTGTGTTAATATTATTTTTAGAACTTTCCTTGCTCACAGAAAAATTTAACAATTTGCAACTTATGATAGTGAAGTATGAAAAACCTGTACTGTCAGTAGAAAAGAAAATTTGTAGTACGTTTGGGCACTTGAAATCCCGCCTATTCAGGTTATCGTCAGAGTCGCCTGAGGAGGACACAAAGTTAATAGAACTTAAACAATTTTGTGTCGAGTTAGAGAATCAGATGGGTGTGGCTCTCAAAAAAGAAACTAACGTTAGAAAGGGAGAGTCCAACACACCGTTAGAAAACATAGGACGGGTAGAGGACCAATTACCATCTGAACGCGATTTATTAGAGGGAAATGTAGGACAAATTCCTAGTGGCAATGATCCTCAAGGCAAGAAAATAGTTCAAATTTTGAAGTTAGTCCGCAGATTGAACCTAACATTTTGACCAGTTGCGAGTTCCGCCATTAGGGCCTTCTAGGTCTTTCCACGAGTTACCAGTTCCTTCTTTGCTTGCAGTGTTTGTGTTCTCCTACCCCCTCCTTCCCTTGCCCCTTCTCTCTGTGAATACAACTATGGGTATATATTGGGACGTTTGTTTTCAATGCTCACTCATTGTACCGTCGACTGACCAGGGTGAGGGTGGCAAATTAAGGCCAGGATTTATTATTTAGTAACCAAAATTCATTTTCGATGTAGTGGGGGGTTATCTTGTCAAAATTATTGTTTTGTATTTAAATTCTTATAAACACAGTTCATTGCAAATGCGGTCGCCTTTCTGACTCCTTTTGTGAGATTACATTCTATAATTCTTTACAATAATACTTTATTTGATATACATATATAATCAGGCCACTCTACGGCAAACCTTGAGTCTCGGGCTTACCACCCGTCCCCTCTTGGTATCGTTAACTTATTGTATTGTATGTGGGATTATTCAGTTAACTTTCCTAATGTTGTGCACAGGGCACTTATATCTTAGTCTTCAGACTTGGTCCAAAGATAGGGCCTTTTTTATTGTTGCCGGTCAACACTATGTTTATTTCACTTGCTTTAAGGCACATACATATTTAACTTCGAGTTAATAGTTCTAATGTTAATATGTTTTTTTAAGAGTTATATTGATGGTTTTCCATTTCACACTTAATGCGCGAGTTAAATAGACCTTAAACTTGAGCTTCTATGCGAAGGATATATATATAGTTATTTACCAAATTTATAATTATGTTAATTGCTTTTCACTCTAAATGCGCGAGATATACAGAGTTTGGACCATAGACTCCCATGCTTATATTTGTACCTTGGGATTTATGATTGTATTCATCACGTTTCTATGTCGAACGCGCTTGTTGTACTGACAACCAGCTTGATTAATAACAATATTTATCAATTGTATATGTGTTGTAAAGTCAATAACATCCTTTCTCTAAATGGAGTTATTTCAATATGATGATATGATATGATGATAAGGGCTTCATGCAATTCCATTGTATTTATGTTTTCATTATGTATATTCATTTTTGGTCATTCTTAATAAAAAAAACCAACGTTGTCATTGCCAGGTAAACTTCTTGACTGATTTTCCTGCCATGTTTCCTTATATTTAAACAAGAGGTTTACACTTGGGTCTAATCCCATAGATTTCTTAGAAAAAATAGAAGAATTGAAAACACCTATAAATTAACGTACAGCCCTACCCAAGATATTTTTAGTTCAGAACTTGCTTTGGATGTATAACAGTCACCACAACTGGACTACTTGGTGTGGCTTAGTTGAATCGTTTCGAATGTGTGTTTTTTTCTGCCCAACTACATAGGAAAGCTTGAGAGGGATATTTTTGGGTGCGTACAGGCGCCTCTTGAACCAGTCCACGAATTCTTTATTTGTATCCAGACACTTATTTGTAGGCATGGTGGGGTTTTCTTGAGTGAAGACAGTAGATCGTATTTATTCTAATTGGAGGCCCTCAATTAGGATTAATACAAGTAGGTATAAAGTAGAGACAAGTTTCCAGCAATGTAATGATGAGATTCGGGACTTAAATTGGTGGATTCAATCTAGTAGACAGGAGCCTCGGATTGTAAGGGAGGAGAGGAACAAGTGAATGGAGATTGAGTGGTAGAATTTTCAACCATCGAACGACCATGGAATTCATGATATTCACCCGACTAAAAGTAGCCACACACCCCCAAATTCCCAAGGAAACGAGAAAAGGGGATTAGATCAAGGCTAAGCTCACCCCTAAACAAAGAGACATCTACGGGATGCACCCCCATACGAGGTAGCCACGGATCCATAGCAATACCAGTTTCAGGTCCTTAATCGCAGTCCTAGATTTTGGCGCCTCCATCCGTTTCATAAAATCTCCTTCCTCAATCCACAAACAAAGAAACAGCTGACCTATAGCCCGAGGAAAATACGACACTGGCCTCTATGTTGCGGAGAGCTGCCACATCAGTATCAACATCTTAAGTTTTGACGACAAAACAGACTTCCTGGTAGCAGAAGATCTCTCAGCCACGACTGGCTAGTGCGAGACGAGGCCATTTTGGACAATCTGAGATCATGCATGTCCTCGAGAAATATCAAAACGCCTTTGACACCCACAACCCAGGGAACGTGACGAACCGCAACTCCCACGCTATGAGGATGAATTCAACACTCCCCACAATATAAATACTTGCCTCAAAGAAGGCAAATCATCCTGCGACAAGTTAGTGAGATGATTAAAAATGGGGCAATAGAACATAGCACCTCCCACTACCAAAACCCAATCGTAATCTTCAAAAAACCATGCAAGACGCCCAGATACTGCATAGACTATAACAGGCTGCTGAACGCGGTCACTGAAGAAGAACACTGCCCCTGGATATACATCCCCCAAAACCTACAAGATATTCAGTACTCTTGACCTTAAGCCTGGATATAGACTGATTCTGATGGACCCAGCCTCCAAACACCTAATAGGCTTCAACACCCCGGAGATCCAAACCTACCAATTCCAAGTAATGCCTTTTGGGCTCAAGGGGGCACCTGGGACCTTCCAGACCAAGATGAGCCAACAAGTGCTTGCCGATTACCAAGGGAAATGGTGCTTTGCATGCCTGGATGATATTATCATCTTCTCAGACAATACAAGGAGCACCTAGAAAGGCTGGAAACCAACCAACTTATTGATTCCCTGGAGAAGTGTTTGGGAAGAATTCTTTGAAGTACCTTGGACACATCATCACTTCCAAAGAAAACCAACCAAACCCCGGACAGATCCAAGCCATCCAAGAATTCCCCCGACCAAGGAACAAAAAGACATTACAGCAGTTCCTGCGAACCTGCAATTGGATGAGGGAATTTATCCCCAATTTAGCGGACATAATTGGACCACTGACTTCTTGGATGAGAAATAAGCAACGGTGGAAGTGGGAAGGCACAGAAGAAGAGGCGTTCCAAGACATAGAGACCCTCTAGTCTCCCCTTCATCATTCAAACCGATGCGAGCGAGCAGACAAGGCATAGGGGCAGTGCTATACCAGGAGAAGCGAGGGGAAGGAAAGGTGATCTCCTACACCAGAGAAGACACCACTGTAATAAACTGGAGTGCCTCGTGATAGGGTGGTACACCTAGACCGACCAATCACCTTTAGGACAGATTCAAAATACCTAACTTGGCTGAACTCTATTAAGGATGGGAAATTCAAATTAACCCGCTGGTCAATCCTACTAAAAGAATATTCATTTAAGATAGAGCACCAGATCGAAAGTGAAAACGAACTCCTCGACACCTTATCAAGAGTTCCAGGGGAAGAACAGACTTGGACTCAGACAACAAAGAGAGAATGACCCCCCTCCCCCCTCTCCGAGACCAAGGTCCCCTGAGTGTCTAGTCCTCCTCCACCTCCCCATCCTCGAAGTCCTTCCTGAGAAAACAATAAGAAGGCTATTAGGCGATCAGAACATCCATAACATACCACAAGAACTACAAGAAATACAAGACACAGGTCCTGATGTGAGAATCTGTGCTATTAATGACCGTATAAGCTCCAAGGAACCCAACTATTGTACCAAGACCCCCCCAGCGGCCCATGAAGGAGTGAAGAAGAAATTACTAAATCACTTCCATGATCATCCAGATGCAGGACATCTGGAGGGAAAGTACACCTTGGAAGCAATCAAAAGACAATACGCCTTGACCGGACTATCAAGAGCGGTCAGGAAATAGGTACAGGATGCCACATGTGCACCACTGCTAGAACAGCCAGAAGAAACACCCACATGTCGCAAGTGAAGAAGATAATAGAACACAAGGTCATTCCCCAATGGGGATACTCAGCTGCCATTCTTACCGATAACAGACCACAGTTTCTGTCCAAATAGAATCCTGGCAAACGACCCAGTGGACCACGGCAAACTACCATCCGCGAGAGAACCCAACGGAGCACCAAAAACAAGAACTAAAGGCCAGCTTCTGGATCCACCTTCAGGATCCAAAGCATAAATACTGGGACAAAGCACTGCCCCAAATCGTATTCAGCATTCTAAATAGGAGGAATGGAGCCACTAACCTAAGCCTGAGTGAAATCCCTTCGTTGGCCGGAAAGAACACAACTTCCCAAAGAAGACCAGGCAGCACCCCGAGGACTCCACTAGTCCCATGGACCTGGGTCCTATTGAGAAATCACCTCTTGTCGAACGCAGTGAATGGGGTACACGCCCGTTTCCATTCCCCATACCAGATCCTTCAAGCATGTGGGCAACACCTGTACTGGATCCGGGACATCTCGCACCCAGAGTCGGGTGGAATAAAGGCAGATCAAGGCCCGCTTCAAATCCGACAATGAGGAAGAGGTCCCCCACCCACCACAGGCGCTCCCAGGACAGTCACCAGAATCTAGTGACAAGAATGTATTTCCGTGATAAGCTATCCCTTACTATTAAGTAAGTAGCTTGTATATTTATAGACGTTTGTTGTATTTCTGTCCAGTTGTTTGGGAACCACTCCCAGACATATAACTTTTAATTTGACATATAGTGAAATTGGAGATTTGTAAAAAAAAAGCAGCAAGACCTGACAGTCAGGAGTAAAAGTTAATTTCACTTTTCAATTTATTTTTGCTTAACTCTTCAAAGGTAGCGCCCTTGACCTGCTGCCTTTGTCATTTCCTCCCTTTACGCCCCCGATTACAAGACTCACTCCAAGGGACGAGGAAGCAGAGGAGGGAAGAAGAGAGATACTCCTCCTCCAATCACTTCTACCTGCCCTCACCCCAATACACCCTTCTTTCTAGCCTACCCTTAGACCCCTGTCAATGACTCTCCATCTTGATCACTTGGAACTAGATCAAGTGAATTTTGCCTACATCCTACGACAAGAAACGTCCGACAAAGACTCCGAAGAAGACAACTCTCTGCCTAATATGTTCAGCCACCACACCCCAGACCTTGTTTACCAACCATATCTCTCACATGGACCTACCCCAGATTACCGCAAGATGGCACCCAGCACGTTAGGGAGACATCTATAAGTGTTTTCATCTCCAAGTTGTTGTTGTTGTTGTTGTTGTTGTGTTTCTGTTATATCGGTGGATTTGTTAAGGATCACCATGGTGAATCCTAATTTCTTGGTTGTTTTGAGCCTTGATTGGGCCTCTCTCTCTCATCAGCATTGAATTTAGGAAATGATGGCTCGGTCACATTGGCCAACAACATAAGTAATAAGTTGTTCAAGTGGGTGGTCTAAGGTAATGAAGGGGGATCCCAGATAGAGTGGATCTGCCATCTTGTCCTGATCTTGGTTGGAATGGTTATTCTCAGAGCAGTAATTGAGCCTCAAGTTCCTGGCATCTTCTACCAGAGTGAAGTGATCAGAGTGAAGGTAGTTGATGGTGAAAATGTTAGGCAGAATCCAAACCTACACTGTTTTGTGAAGCAAGAAACAGGCAACATCAGTTTGTAAGTGACCATGATATACCTCTAGCCATGCTGCCATAGTCCAGTCTTTGTTCTACACTCATTGCTGGAGAAGGGGACTGATGTAATTATGTGTTTTAACTGAACAGTTTTCTGGTAAGTATGTGGGGCTTGATCTTCATTCCTCCTTTCAATCTTTAAATTGATATAATAAAATATAAGTAACAATATTTATTGAAAAAATTATCAACTATCCTTTTATAATCGATAAATTAAAAAGCTTTAAGAATAAGTGTAAACACAATAAATCAATAACCCCAAAATATGCTACGCATAAACAAACAAATTGTATATAAGTTATGCTATGTAAAACACACTGTAATGATATTCTTATTAATATTTAATAGTCTTCCTAAATTCAAGTATTTGTTTTATTTTTGGAAATATTTTTCTATATATTTACTTTGGTTTAATACATTTTATGTCCATCTATTTGTCCATTCTTCACAAATGAATGCTATTTTTATTTTTTTCGTGTTTTTTAGTGAAGTTATCTCCCAGTTTGGTGGGCTGGGGGTGAGAGTGTTGATAGTCTGGTCCACAAGCTTGTAACAGGCTCTGGCCCGTTAGCTCCCAGATTGGTGGGCTGGGAGTGAGAGGGTTGAAAGTCTGGTCAACAAGCTTGTAACAGGCTCTGGCCCGTTAGCTCCCAGATTGGTGGGCTGGGAGTGAGAGGGTTGAAAGTCTGGTCAACAAGCTTGTAACAGGCTCTGGCCCGTTAGCTCCCAGATTGGTGGGCTGGGAGTGAGAGGGTTGAAAGTCTGGTCAACAAGCTTGTAACAGGCTCTGGCCCGTTAGCTCCCAGATTGGTGGGCTGGGAGTGAGAGGGTTGAAAGTCTGGTCAACAAGCTTGTAACAGGCTCTGGCCCGTTAGCTCCCAGATTGGTGGGCTGGGAGTGAGAGGGTTGAAAGTCTGGTCAACAAGCTTGTAACAGGCTCTGGCCCGTTAGTTTCTAGATTGGTGGGCTGGGAGTGAGAGGGTTGAGAGTCTGGTCAACTAGCTTAGAACAGGCTCTGGCCCGTTAACTTCTAGATTGGTGGGCTGGGAGTGAGAGTGTTGATAGTCTGGTCAACAAACTTGTAACAGGCTCTGACCCGTTAGTTTCTAGATTGGTGGGCTGGGAGTGAGAGGGTTGATAGTCTGGTCCACAAGCTTGTAACAGGCTCTGGCCAGTTAGTTTCTAGATTGGTGGGCTGAGAGTGAGAGGGTTGATAGACTGGTCAACAAGCTTGTAACAGGCTCTGGCCCGTTAGTTTCCAGATTGGTGGGCTGGGAGTGAGAGTGTTGATAGACTGGTCAACAAGCTTGTAACAGGCTCTGGCCCGTTAGTTTCTAGTTTGGTGGGCTGGGAGTGAGAGGGTTGATAGTCTGGTCCACAAGCTTGTAACAGGCTCTGGCCAGTTAGTTTCCAGATTGGTGGGCTGGGAGTGAGAGTGTTGATAGACTGGTCAACAAGCTTAGAACAGGCTCTGGCCCGTTAGTTCCCAGTTTTTTGGGCCTGGAGTGAGAAGGTTGGTGATAATTAACTAAGTCATCATAAACATTCATAGCCTCAGTTAGGGAAGGTTATCACCAAGAGCAGGTATATCTGAGGATCTATAAGCGCCAGCCTTGCTACTCAGGTTTAGGTCATGACAGGCCTAGTAAGCCGGTGGTCGAAACATAATAATAACTCAAGAAAATAAATTAAAATACTAGCAGGAAAATTTAAAGACTACAACAAGCTACGGATAGGTAGAGTGAATATTGGCACGAGACAGGAAAGGGTGGAAGATATTGTTTATCTAATGGAGGAGAAGAAGCTGGATGTACTTGGAGTGAATGAGAGAAAGTGGAGAGGGAGTAGAAAAATAACATTAAGAAAAGGACCTAGCTAGATTACATTGGATGGGGAGTGATGAAGTAAAAAAAAATGGGGTGTGTTTGTAGTGAGGATAGGCTGGGAAGTAAATGGAGAGAATAAGTGGCATAGTAATGAAAATGGTTATTGCACAGAAATGAAAGCAGTAAGAAGTACTGTAAGTATATTCCCTTCAAGTTGGATGCAATTTGGAGGCGAAAGAAATATTTGAAGAAAAACTGGACATAAACCTGGGGAAAGAAAGTCAAGTGGTGATGTTGGACTTAAATACCAAAGTTGGAAATAAATAAAGAGGTTTTGAAACGGTGTTAGGGGCTGAAAGAAATGAAGAAGGAAAGAGAATCTTAGAATTATGCACCAGAAATGGACTGAAGGTTGGAAACAGTTGGTTTAAGAAGAGCATAGATATTCAGCACTCACAAGATACCGCGCTATAGCTGAACTTGGGAACAAAAATCTTTGACTATTTTTAATTAGCTAGAGAAGCAAAGGAGTGCACAATGAACATTAAGGTTCTGCCAAGTGTGTCTTTGGATGGGGATAATAGATTATTATTCACCTACATGAAGGGCTGGAGGAGGTGTTGCCAAATAGTGAAGCAGGAAAAGAGGATAAGGATATGGAAGTTCAGCTAAGTGGAAGAGAGAATGAGCTTTCAAGCTAGAGTAAGAGGAGCACTACCAAAGGACGACATTAAAGGAGGAGAACAGGAGTGGTAAAGGTTCAAAAAGTTCATGGGAGAAGCAGCAAAGGAGATATGCGGAGGAGCTAGTGAAAAGAGAAGATGTAAGGAATCTCCATGGTTGAACGTAATGGTAAAAGAAGCGATGAATGCTAAGAACAAAGCCTTTTGAGAATGGTTCATAAAAAGAACAAGAGAGACTGAGGATAATTATAGGGAGAAAAAGATGAATGCAAAGAAGATAGTAAGAGAAGGGAGAAAAATATTGTTGGAAGAGTGGACAAAAGTGCTAGAGACTGATGTGGAAGGGAGCAAGAAAATATTGTATAGTCAAGTGAGCCAAAGAAGGAGGGAAAATAGGAAAGGGGTCCAAATGATGGCTGAAAAAGGAAGGATAATGAAGAGGGATGAGGATGTGTGGAAAACATATTTTGAGAGATTGTTGAACACTGAGGGGAAGAATTGGTATGGAAGGAAGAAGAAGAGAAGGAAATGGATTGAGAAATGGACGAGGAAGTAGCGGACCTACCCCATAAGGAGGTAGAAGAGGCCTTGAAAAGAATGAGGAAGGGAAAGTCACCAGGAATTTATGAACTCTCGCTGGAAATGTTAACCACAGCAGGAAAAATGTGTCTACAGGTGTGGTATGAAGTAGTAAGGGCAGTGTCGAGGTAGAAAAATGGGCCAGAGAATTGAACAAAAGGTAACCTATTATATAACCAATATTCAAGAAAGGAAATAGGAAGAGGGGTGAAAATTATAGAAGCATAACAATGATGTGTCAATAGGCGAAAATGTTCGAAAAGATTCTAGAAAGGAGAACGAGGAAAAGTGTAAAGGGAAGACGGAGAGAGGAGCAACATGGGTTCAGAGAAAAGAGGTTGACAATAGATTTAATATTTGTAATTAGACAGTTGATTGAAAAGAGATATGAATTTGGAAAGGATCTGGTAATGGCATTTATGGATGTATAAAAAGCTTATGATAATGTGGATGGAAATAAATATGGAAAGAATTGGAGGAGGCTGGAGTAGAAATAGGAGTGACTAGGAGAGTAGGGAATATGTATAATAATAACATGAGTTGTGTAAAGCTGTAGAGAGGGTGGACAGAGTGGTTCCAATTGAAAAATGGAGTCAAGCAGGTAAGCTCCCTCTCATTGTTACTATTTGTATTGGTGATGCAAATGATAATGAGTAGAGTGCCAGGGAAACTGAGTGAGGAGAAAATGAAAGTAATGTTGCTTGCAGATGACTTGATGGTATGGGGGGAAGGAAGAGGAAGTACAGGAACAGCTGTAAGAATAGAATGAGGGGGTGAAAAAGTGATGAATGAAATGTAGTATGGTGTGATAACAAGGTAGAGAACAAGGCCAAGTAGGCTTATAGAACTGTATGGAGTCGATTTGAAAGAAGCAAAGAGCGTGAAGTATCTGGGTAGTGTGATTGAGACAGAAGGGGGCAGCAGGAAGAAGTTTTCTACAAGTCTGTAAGAAACCTACTATATAAAAGAGAAGTGCCCCTAAAGTGGAAGGAAGTGCTGTATAAAGCATACTTCATACCCATAGTTACGTATGCAGTGGGAACTTGGACTGTGGATAAGAGAGAAATGAAAGAAAGTGGAAGGAAGTGCTGTATAAAGCATGCTTCATACCCATAGTTACGTATGCAGTGGGAACTTGGACTATGAATAAGAGAGAAATGAAGAAAGTGGAGGCCATACGAATGAAGTTTTTGAGGTGCACGCTAGCTGTCACCATAAAAGATAGGATTAGGAATGAAGATGTAAGGTCTATAGTTGGGGTAAATTAGATAGTATTATTATTATTGTTTAAAGGCCCATCGACACATTGAGGTCATTAGGACCTTGAAATATATTAAAAACATAGTAAAATCCCCATAGGGGAGACACATAATAATTCACCTGCAGAATATACAGGTAAATACACAAAATAATAAATGATATAAATATAAAATAATAGGTAAAAAGCAATAAAATACCCATCTGAGACACTCCAAAGGAGTGCTCAAATGGGCTCTTAGTACAAATGAGTGATAAACTTGCTAAAAAAAACCACAGGTGTATCACTCCTATAAAAAGACAAAACAAACATATTAAAACCATATGTGAGTAAAAAGACAAAACAAATATGTTAATGTGTACTAAAATCGTTAAAAAGGTTTCAATATGAGATAAAATCCAAAATAAGTTACTTTATAAAAGTGACTCAAATGGCATTAAAAAGATACGCCTGGCGTATTAAACGGCGTAAACAAATAACAACATCCCCGCTATCACGTAATAAAAAAGGTAGGTCACCTTTAAAATCAAGAGTCAGGCTGATAGGGGCTTATTTACAACACTCCATCAAAATGTGATGCACACTAAGAGGAGCATCGCAAAACTCACACACTGGAGGTGGGTCCCCTCTCAATAAAAACCCATGTATCAATGATGTGTGTTGGACGCGGAGTCTCGTCACGATGACCTCCTCTCTTCTAGACTTTCGTATAGAAGAGGGCCACCGCGACACACCGTCCCTGATGGACCGCAGCTTGTTCTGAGCAGGGGTCGAGACCCTCTGCTCGTGCCAGGTGCGTAAGACCCCACGCCGAACATAGCCCTTTAGATATAAAAACATGACACCAAGACTCGCCTCAGGAGGCAAGCGTGCTGCCTCCTTGGCCACCTGGTCCGCCAGTTCATCTGCACGAGGGTATTCCAGGAGTAGAGGCAGATAAGAACAGAATGATGACACTTACGATAAACAAAACATAACGATTTAAAAATGGCATATAGTTCAGCCGTAAAAACACTGGATTCACCAGGTAAAGCAAATTTAAAATTGGATCCTTCCACAACAAAGGAGGATCCCACGGAGGCCCCACATTTTGAGCCATCCGTGTAAATGCGTTTAAAACCCTGAAAGCGGGTTGCGAGGAGCTCATTATAGGTCCTCTCGTATAAAAAGTGTGGGGTGGTCACTTTAGGGAACTTGGCAAGGTCAAAATGGCATTGAGGTAGGCGTATCTTCCAGGGAGAAACTCAACCTGGGGATGTGGGGATAGCCTTTGGCAGGACTATCCCACACGTGTCGAAAACCGATAGCATCCGGATCCCAACCGGCCTTGTACTACGCCATTTGGTTTCATACAAGACACGGTTAGGGGGATGAAACACAGGACGGTAGGCAACATGCTGCGCCATGCAATGAAGTTTCGACACGTAAGATGCCAGAAGATAGGACCGCCGGTAAGAAAGAGGGGGCTCACCGGCGTCGGCACAGATGCTGACGACTGGACTGGTACGAAAGGCACCAGTAGCCAGTCGAATGCCAGCATGGTGGACACTATCTAGCATCTTTAACGCCGAGGGTCTAGCTGAGCCATACACAAAACTGCCGTAATCTAGTTTAGATCTGACCAAGGCCCTATACAGGCGCATCAAGGTTTCCCTATCAGCACCCCAGGACCGACCGCTAACTACTTTGAGCAAATTCAATGCTTTGATACACCTCGCTTTCAAGTCTTTGATGTGGGGGATCCAAGTTAGCTTAAAATCAAATAAAAGTCCCAGGAACCTTACGCTCTCCGAGACTGGTAAAACAACTTGGTTCATTAAAATATTGGGGGCTGGCTAAATTCCGCGTAATCTATGGAAGTGGACCACCGTCGCCTTGGCCGCTGAGAAGGTAAAGCCACTACGCAATGCCCACATCCACAGATTGTTGACAGCTAATTGTATCTGACGTTCAGCTCTGTGGAGACTCGATGAACTGCAATAAATTGCGCAGTCATCCACGAAAATGCATGAACGAACAGGTAAGCGTACATTGTCTACAATGCTATTTATCGCGATAGCGAACAGCATACAGCTTAAAATACTACCACGAGGCCCCCCATTTTCTTGAATAAAATCATCAGATAAGGTGTTGCTTAACCTTACCTGGAAGTGTCTATTTGACATAAAATTAGATATAAAAATAGGAAGGTTCCTCCGCAACCCCCAGATAACAGGTTTTTAAAATGCCGTACCTCCAGGTGGTGTCGTAAGCCTTCTCCAATTCAAAGAAGACAGCCAAGAGGTGTTGTTTATGGAGGAAAGCGTGTCGAACTGCTGTCTCAAGGTGAACAAGATGATCCACCGTGGATCGGTTTCGAATAAGCTACATTGCATATTAGATAGTAGATTGCGGGATTCTAAATACCATATAAATCATTTATTGATCATTTTCTCTAATATTTTGCATACACAACTAGTTTAGGTTATAGGTCTATACATAGTTGGATCTATTTTATCCTTGCCACTTTTATGTATAGGAATAACGGTTGCTTGCCTCCACAGTGTTGGGAACTGACGAGATTCCTAAACACAGTTGTAGAGGTCTAAGAGGAACACTAGTCCAGCAGGGAGCAGTTGGCGCAACATTTCGTAATGGATATCAGAAGCTGTGTTGCCCGCCTGGGACAGGGCATAGATTAGTTCCTCTTTAGTAAAGGGGAGTTATAGTCCTCACCCCGATTTTGGCTAAAATCAATAGTGAGGCGCTCGGTGTTCCTCTTATGCACCGCGAACTCGTTAGAGTAGCTCGCAGTGCTAGAAATAGCGGCGAACATTGAGCCCAATACATTGACGACCTCCACAGAGGAGGAGACAAGTGAACCATTACACACGAGGGCAGGTATAATATTAATGTAATTTTGGCTACTACTTAATTTACGTATATTATCCCAAACCTTAGTTGTGGGAGTGGTAATTGTAAGGGCAGAAATAAACTGTCTCCAAGACTCTCTTCTGCTTTCTCGAATAACACGGCGAGCGCGTAGAATCTGGAATGACTCCAGATTCTCCAAAGTAAGATGTCGATGAAAGAGGCGTAGGGCCCTTCGACAATCATAAATAGCCAACCGACACTCCTCATTACAACAGGGAACAGGTCGGTGGTGCGGATTTGGCGAGGATTTAGGGATGGAAGCACTCACCGCCGCGATGATCGTGAAGTAAAATGCCCAGCCTTAACATTGACGTCAGGATGTTGGGATTCACCAAATACGGCGAGCTCGCGGAATCTATCCCAGTCAGCACGTTTTAGCACCCCATTGGAATATCCGCACTGTACTGGCAGGATCTGGAAGTGGTGAAAGCAGAATGGGGAAATGATTTCTGCCACATATGTCCAAGTGGACCTCCCAAAGGAAGTGAGCAGCGATCCCGGAGCTACATAAAGCTAGGTCGATGGCAGAGGATACACCATTAAAAGTGGAGAAGTGTGTCTGGGTCCCCGTGTTCATTAACACCAGGTTTACCGAGACAAGACTATACTCTACCATCCTCCCACGGGCGTCTGTAAAATTAGATCCCCACACTAGGTTATGCACATTAAAATCCCCCAAGATAATATAGAGAACGGAAAGTTGTATAAAGAGGGCCTCAGGCTCCTCTTTGAAACACGTGCACCTAGTAGGAGATAGATGCAGCATATTGTTACCTCCAAAGGGAGGGAGACTCTGACAGCAATCTCTTGGAGATCAGATATAATATTAATAAACTTATGGTATATATTGCTACATGCAAGTATAGCCACACCTCCGCTAGCCTGATCAAAGTATGGCTTGTCGGAACGATATACATCGTACCCACGAAGTATCGGGTTATCAGTTGGGAGGAAGTGGGTCTC
Organism: Timema monikensis; assembly: GCA_902151445.1. Lineage (NCBI taxonomy): Eukaryota > Metazoa > Arthropoda > Insecta > Phasmatodea > Timematidae > Timema > Timema monikensis. Next base: position 40,462 of record CABFVZ010004400.1, read on the forward strand.
CTGCAAGCACAATATGGGAGGATGCAGGGAAGAAATTAGTTGTTTAATTTCCTCTACACGAGCAAAGAAACCCCTACAATTCCATTGTAGTAGCGACATACTTTATTAATATAAAAATTTAGTTATCCTCGCAATCCATGTCACTATCCTTTAAGAATAAAAATTGGTTAGGACCTTTTTAGGTCCTCTTGCCTTTCCCAGTCTCTCCTGGACCTCCCGCTTTAGGAGAGGCTTCGGTTTAATTTGGGGGGACTGGGTCATCGGTTCTTTGCGCGAAGAGTTTGTTAAGGCCCCCAGCGCTTTGTTAGCATTAACTTTTCCAGCAGTCCCTCGCTGGTCCTTCTTCAAGGCACCAGTGGGTTTCGCCTTGGTGGCCTCTCCTGTTCCACCGCCCAATCCTACCTCTGGAGACCCAGGAGGCGGAGTGAGCGAACCAACAATGGCTGCACGTGGTTTAGCACCACGAGGAGGGCTTGGGAGCGATCCCCGAGCAGGGATCAGGGGGCGCTTGGGGGGATTTCCCAAGGAGGGCTCGGGGGAGTTCCCCGAGGGTGTCTCCTCGGGCGTACGGGTGGTGGAGGCGAATTGCGTAAGGGTGTCTCCACTTGTAATATTTTTGGCATCACCGTATTTAGTGCTGAATGTTTTTGTGTGTATCAAATAGAGACAAGTGGTACAGGTCGTGTAGGCGTCTTTGCAATATTAACTGCGCAATGGCAGTTAGAACAATTTATATTTTGGTTACAAATTTGAATGTAGGAAGTCTGAAATACCGGAGCTTGCAGTGAATTATATTCGTTGCGTGCCTGGGCATAAGGGCTCTTCTTATCTGTTTAGATCTCCAGAACTTTTTTCTCTATCTTTCAGTTCAGACAGGGTTGAGACCAAGCAGAGTGCGGACCCTTGCAATTTATGCAGAATTTAGGAGACTCACATGGTTGATCGTGAGCCTCTTGTCGACAATCTGCACAGGTTGGCTTGCCACGGCATCGCAGCTTCGTATGCCCAAATTCCTGGCACTGAAAACAGCGCCCAAGGTTAGGGACATACGGCCGGACTCTAAGTATGTGGAAGCCAGCTCGGACCTCCTTTGGTAGGGAAGGAGTGGCAAATGTTAAGATATCAGTTTCCTCCACTACATAGTTCCTTTTGGTGGTGATCCTATCTACTTCGGTGACATGTTGAGGGGAAAGCTCCTCACAGATTTCCTCAATGCTTACGCAGTCGAGGTCATAGCAAGTGACCACTCCCTTGCAAACATTGAGGAACCTGTGCGGTTCCACCTTCACCTTTAAATGATTAGAGGGGCTCAATGGTATCATAGTTATTGTCATTATTTTCGCCGTCTTAAAATCATTGTCAGTCTGGATCATTATTGTTCCATCGCGCAGTTTTCTAATTGGAACCCCAGACTCGGCAGCTCCACTTATCACTCTTTCGAGGACAAATGGGCTGACACCTGAGGTTCTAATCTTTATCTACTCGAGACATTACCAGGAAGTGGGGCTGGGGCCTCACCACTTCCTGGACTTTTCAATTAAAGGGCTAGACGGCCTTATCCGTTTCCGCCTCTTTTTAATATTAGGACCCTGTGAGGGGGCCGGGCAGTGAGTTGCCAGAAGAATTTGGCAGTACGGTGCTAGCGGTGTCAGCTACGACAATGGAGGGGGCCATACCTTTTTGGGGAACAACCTGCAAAATACTCGGATCGTATACCCAGGGTGATCCAACTACATGTGGCCCTGTTAACCCTCCCGACGGGAAACCCTATATGACAAGCTTCGCATGGGGTATCACCAGGAGAGAGGTCGTCACAACNAAGCTTCGCATGAGGTATCACCAGGAGAGAGGTCGTCACAACAAGTGGGTGCAGGAAAGTGGCAATTTTACGTCCGGGCCCTCATGAATGCAACCAATCTTTTCTAAAAGTAGGGTACCCAGTTATTGTCTGTAATCTCTAAGGAACTTCTAAGATATTACAACCGGAGGACTCAATTGCAGAGGTATCCAGCAACTGTCCAAGGAGAACCAGGTTAGTAGCCAAGGTCATCAACGGAGAATCCAAGGGATTCCGTGCAGGGTGAATGGCAGGGGGAAGGGAAGAAATAAGTAAAGAAAGTAATAGAAGGGAGAAGAAGGAAGGAGAGAGAAAAAGGAGGAAAAAAGGAAAGATATAGGAAAAGTTTGTCCTGCACAGAAGCCGCCTCCCCTTTTAGTCGCTTCTTACGACAAGCAGGGGTTACTGCAGGACTATTCTTAACCCCGTCCCGCAGGAGGCAATTAGATGGTAGAGGAAGCTAGGACGAGATGGTATGGACACGTCATGAGGATGGAAGGGAAGAGACAGCAAGGGAGACCAAGGAACAGATAGTAGCAAGTGTGCAAGTGAGAGGAGGAGGTCACAGGTTGGAAAAGGCTCATGTTAACGTACTTTTAGTGCCAGGCCTATTCCAGGATAGGTTAGGTCTGTTAGGTTTTGTGTGCGAGGAATGTCACAGCTATTTACTCATTTTTGGAAAGGTTTGCAAGAAAATTCGCCAAAATGTTATTTATGAAGCAATTATTTCGATTTTTCTAACATTTTAATCTGTATGTATTGTTCTTTAATAACAATCAATTAATACAATTTAATTAAAATTAATTAATTTCTATTTTTTTATTCATTTAAAAACTAATGCTAATTAACATATTTAAAAAAATATTATATATACATTTCAATAGTATTTTGTTGTAGTGCATTTAGTTTTATACAAGAAAATAAAGTTTTTAATATTATATATGATTATAAATAGGAATTACAGGAATTTTTATTTGATATCCTACATTATATATTTTTGGGCCGTTATCGCTTACCTTACAGCAAGATTTATTATATTGCTTACTTCATGAATAAATGTTTAGGTCTACACATAATGAATGTGTTTATCAAAAAACCTTCATAATGAATAATATCATATTTAAAAATATTATATAAATTTATCAAGTCATTCACACGACATAACATGAAAATCTAAAACAAATATTTTTGTAAACTCATAACAATTTAACGTGTACATTTGAAAAGTGTTTACATCAGTATGAATTATGGCCACACTTTGTTTTTCCGTGCAGCTCATATGTAAATTTACATTGCACTTAGCACATTGAGTATGTGACCATGTAATTGTAAATGTTCTGTTTCCAGTGATATATGACACTACTACACTATCTATCAGATAGAACTCGTACCACCGCTCACTTGGGATGTGCAAGCAAACTCTCTCATGTTTCACTTCTCTACATTAGGTTAAGTTGTGTAAAATAAAACAGTTGAACTATGGGCAAAACGATTTATTATTATTAATATTAAGATCATGTGGCCTTACAACTCCTTGAGCAATTGTTAGAAAGAGGAACAATAGTTGTCTCACAGTGCAGATATATTTCAACAAGTTAGCAAGGTAGGGATTCTTGGAAGGGGGCATTTTGTCATATTTATTCATTTGGAAATCAATTTGATCCATCATCAATTTATAACTTGATGGATTGTAACATTTTGTAAAATAGTGGATTAGTATAATATGTATACGTATTTGGAAGGAGGTAGAGGAAATGTGGATAGAAAACATAAAAAAGGAAATGAACACAATATAGCTTTAATATAATAGAAAATATGTTTAGTTAAAATTAGTGTAAAATAAATTATGATTTTTTTTTATGAGTGTGTGTCAAATTTCTTTGAAAGAAAATAAAGGAGTATCCACGGTATCTCTCATGAACAGCTGGCAATCAATGTATAATTTAACCAGTCTTTGTCAATAACATAGTTGTGAAACCCCTGGGTGAACATAACGGCCTTATCATTGATGGGCTGCACAATCTTTCGATATTTATAAATCTTGGTATGAGTCCTATTGGAGATAAGCATCAACAATGATTCTCAGACACCTTTTCTGATATACCTGTATCTTACGCCTGTTTGAATTCAACTCCCTCATGGGACGTGAATGATTGAAAATTGGTCTGAGCAAATGTTTATAATATGCAGACATAGTTTACATTTAAAATGAATGTTAGTGTTTTACAAAATGATCCTAAGAAATCCAATTAGATCCCTTAATCTGTTAGTACAGAGTTTCTCGTGTCCCTCGGCTCATTTTAAAACCAAGTTTGGCTGCAAAGACAAATAATGGTGTATTTAATATTAAATATATAATTATCAGTACTAAACCTTCCACCCAATCTTAAACAAATGATTCATCCAAATATCAACTATTAGTCTACAAATTAAAACAGGCACCCAATAAATATATGGGTAAATAAAACTAAACTGATCAACATTTTGAGTTCTGCCAACACCATGTTAAGTTTACGACCAATAAGATATAACAGCCATTTAATATGACACAAGACTCCATTATCTAGTGTAGTTCAAATTAATTATTATTTCCAATTTACTATGATAGTACAGACTATTCAGGCTATAATTATACCTGTACTTTTAAAATGTTATTTCAAATTAACTTGTGATTAATTGAATGAGTCCTGACAAAAGAGAGGTCTGGTTTTGTCCTGTCTAAGACTTAAGCAACTTATTTATTTCAGGACATTCTGGATCCCACGCATGTCCATATAAAAAATCATGTATTAGTTGTACATAATGAATTTTCCTTTACCTCTTGTGTGTCTTTGACTGGTTCCACTCTGTATATCTTTGAGAAGTGTGGAGTCTTGAAAGAGACGCCACCGGAAAACGTCTCAAAGTTTTGTGGAGGAAGCCGATTGTTAGGGACACCAGAGAATGACTTTACAACCCACGTCTCAAGTATGGATAAGGGAAGTCTAGCCTGAAATTGATAAAATATTGATAATAAAGTTATTAATACAAAACTATTAATGTAGAGCTGGGTTAATATTTTGGATATCAAAATTGGAAGTCATTTACTTGTGAATTCCGAATTTTCATTTAAAATCTTGGAGAAAATTATGAACATATTATGAAATAAAAAGTAGAAAGTCACTTTATTTTTACCATATTTAAGTGCTTATTTGGATTATAGGCAGAAATAGCAACTAAAATGTAAGGTTACAATGCATTTATGATTTACTATAACATTGACTTTTTAAGTGCCAAGAGAAGTTACAAAAAAAGTGCTAAAAGTGCAAAGCTATTTTGCTAAAAATACAGGATTTTGTTAAAATTTTAATAATTCATTAGTCTTTGAGCTTCTTGCACTCAAATTTTTACATAAACTAGCTAACATGCTTGCCAATCCAATTATATAATTATACATATAATTTTTTAATTTTTAAATATATAAAAAAAATCCCTAGACAAGGTACTTAAAATTTCATTGTTTTATTTAACATTAATTTTTAAGCTTTGAAAATTTAAACAGCTTGAAATAGAATAAATAACTGAAAATAACATAAAAACTGGGTAAATAACAAAATTTACAACAACAACAAAATTAGATTTTATGCTAAAATTGGGTTATGCATCGCAGTTGTTTCAGTGACCATTAACTTTAGCAGGGTTATAGTAAAATAAAGTCTAAAATGAATAATTGGCTTGTAATCAGAAGAGTGGTGTAAGAGGGAGGGAGGGAGGGGCTTCAAACCTGGTACTTCTACATAATAATGAAGAGGTTGTGGTGGATTATCCTGATCTTCAAGATTTATTTCATTCCAATAGGAATCACTCGTATTCACACTCGTTTATCAATGTCAGCTGCCACTTCTACTTGTTCTGTTCTTTCACTTTCACTAGAATATAATTCCTGTTGTTTCATTATTTACAAATTCAGAATCACTAACAAATTGATCACACTCGCTTGAAATATAAATAAATATTGAAGTATTTCTGTGTCTTGAATCACAGCTTTCCTCTTAATAGCCATGTTTACAAACAAGGCCAAAGATAAAACTCAAAAAGTTAGAAAATAATTTTCATGTTAGATATATCGAAACTCTAAGTGCAAAGACAAATAAAAGTAGCTTGAACATATGAGAATGCAGTGGAAATAAAATCTACCCTATCTGTTGACTTAACATTGAACTAATAGCTCGAAAACATGGGATTGCTGTGAGCGACGCTGGCAATTTTAGCAAATGTTTTGTGCATCGCTCTGAGTGACACAGGCACTCAAAGGGTTAATACTGTGTTTAGTTAGGTGTTAAATTAATGCTCTGAGGTCTGGTTAAGTTTTTCCCAAATTATGTCAGGGGTGAACTACCAATAAGCGGTATTATTACTATGAAACAAACTAATTATGATTAAAAATTTTTAAAATAAAGTATTTTCTTGAATCTCGTACAGGCAGTCCTCGTTATATGCTGTCCCGCTTTACGTGATTTCGTGTTTATGCGGTTTATAAAAGATTAAAAAGGTCCTTGAAAGGTTTTGTATTTGAGGTGAGTTGCGGTGATTGTTTGGAGTGTACAGTTAGTGTGTAATGACGTGGCGCGCTGTTTTTCATCTCGCTCCCTCCTGTCATTGTCTAGGTTTGTCTATTTTTACAACTTAGTCACCTCGAGCTATCGATCTCTCTGCGCTGCGTACGTACATACCTAGTCTAGCAAGTGTACTTCCTGTTGGTGTTTTATTGAGTGGTGTGACATTTTGTTTAGTGTTGTTGTCGAGTTATTGAAAATGTCCCAAAAATGCTAGGAACATTCAAGTGAAAATACTAAAAATGTGGGAGAAATTCTCTTTCATTGGAGATTAAAGTGGAAGTTTTAAAACGTATCGATCAAGTCAAACATGTTGTTGATATTCAGCGTGTATGGGTCTTCCAGTCCCATCTATAAGAACGATCCAATCGAACGCATACGCAATTTGTAAAAGTGTTGAATCTTGTAGGAATGTTTAAGTGTCGCAAGAGTAGTTACATCGAGATAAGATGCAATGGAGAAAATGGAAAAGATTTTGTCTGCCTGGATTGAACCTATTTCTATGGCAATAATTCAAGAAAAAGCTAAAAGTCTTCCTGCAGAATTAACACAAGATGGTGAAATTCCACCAACATTTAACGCTAGTAGAGGTTGGTTCAACCGTTTTAAGGCTTACAACACTTTTCCCAGATTAAAAGTTACGAACAAGGTTGCTTCTGCAGATAATGAAGGAGCTGATGAATTCAGAGAAACTACATTTCTAAATATTATTGCAGAGTGTGGTTTTATGGCAAAGCAAGTTTTTAATTTAGAAGAGACTGGCCTATTTTGGAAAAGAAATTGACAGAATATCTCAAACGACCAAAGAAATAGTGAACTTGACTGACCAAGTTGGATTCATTGATGTTGACGAGGAAGACGTTACACAAGAAGAAGATGATCTGATCAACGAGAACCTGCTGTACATGGAACATGAAAACTGTGTGGAAGTGTCCAAGAAAGATGAAGAACCTAAATGTGTCAAAGTGTTAACCAATAAAGGGACGCCAGAGGATTTCCAAATGGTCAATAATGCCTTAAGCTTCTTTGAAAACAACGATCCTGATGAAACAAGTGTAAAAGTGAAAAGAGAAGTTGAACATGTTATAAAGTGCTACCGTGAACTATATAACTCCAAGTTAAAATACTCAGCTCAAGTGTCCATAAAAAACATTTTCCCCAAAACAGTGTTGTCAAATGAACAGGAAACAAGCTCTTCTGAGTCTACAGAAAATGTTGGCCATCTTAAAGGTAGTAAAAAATTGAATTTCTTTAATACATGTGCAAGTACTAATATTTTACAGTAATTTTAATTTGGAAAAAAACTACTGTACATACAGTACAGTATAGCTTTTTTATTTTTAAAACCTCTTGTGTACTTTTTTTAACATAATAAACTCATATGTACAGTACTGATTTGGTTGTGTATTTCGTCAATATAATAAAATTAATTTGAATAACAAAACTGCTTGTTTTAATTACTAAAATCCTTTTTAACGTATACACTACTGTAAGCCTACTTGATCAATATCAATACATACTAAGATGTATGACATTCTATTTGCCGCTATCGCGCTAGCCTATAAATAGTCCTCGTTACGCGGCACTTTGCTGGAATGCATCTACCGCTTATAACGGGGACTACCTGTGTTTAAAAATATAATTATTCAAGATAAATGCCTAAAATATTACACAAACAAAAAAAATATGACCTGTCAAAACATGACAAAATAATGTCAAAAATGATCTACTAAAAATGTGTCCACAACCAGGGGATCATAACCCGAAGTTATGTGCACACAAACATTGGTTGTGGTGTACCAAAAATAAGATGACATTGTCAAAATACGTGTCCTGGTAATGACCATTTTCTTTAAAAGTCAGCAATTATGTCACATGCCATTATTATGTCCAGAGTGATCAATTGTACGCAGTGTATTCTCCTGAAACATCTCAGGTTCAGAGTCAGCCTGTGATCATTCACAATGTGTGTTGATGTTGACACTTGACAAGGTATTATTACACAGCAAATAAACATTACATTTAATGGGGAGGGGGGGGGTCTTTCCCACCTGACTCTCAGGAATAGATAATTTCCAACATTTTCCAGAGGGCTCGGGATCCTGTCCACCTCTAATTGTAAAGTATAAAAGTAGGAATTGTGATTATTAATGTTAGCTCCACAAATAAAAAGCCTTAGTACCTGTTAAAATATTTGAATATTCTGTGATTCGTTTTATACGTTTAAAATACGCAAATACAGCATCCTTGGAGTAAGGGATTGGGAGGTTAAATAAGCAACGTAATGGGGAAAACAATGAGATTGAACTAGAAACACAACATTGTCAGTTTACCATACATTTGTGGTAGCATAATTTGGCAAGGTTGACTGGCGTGGTGGGGTCCTTTTTACTACACAACATGACACATACATTGAAGCATCAAAAGATATAAGGAATAAAAAAATCTGTCATGTAAATATTTACAGATTGTATGAATTCCTCTAATATTTGTAAGTGTTCTATAGTATAGAAATACAAGCCAGAATAGTTAGGGAACTTTTTTCAAGATAAAAATAGTAGTAAATTCAGTTGTGTGTGTCAAAATTAAATTTAAGATTATTTATAAATGGCTGTAAAGAAAATTGATAAAACTAAAGAAAAAAGGAAAAATAAACTACTAAGAGTAAATTTGATGAAAGCCCACCTAGGGAAAGAGGAAAACTGTGTGAAGAATGCACAAAGGTGACATCTTCTTCCTTTCTTCTGTCTTCTATATCAGTAGTAGTCACACACACATTTTAACACAAATAGAATAATATTTCGGCATTGTTGCCTTTATAAATAATAAGAATTTAAAGAAAAACTGCTAGAAACATATTGTGCCAACTGTTTTTGGGAGTACAGATAATAAATTCCTTGGCTATGGTTAATATTTGTAGAAAATAATAATAAACATTTATTATTATTTATTAATTGTTTTTGTTGTTTTGTTATTGTTATTATTGTTATTGTTATTATTATTATTATTATTATTATTATTATTATTATTATTATTATTATTATTATTTGCTATATGATAATCTTGTAGAAATAAAAATAATATTATAGAAATAAACTATCTTCTGTTGAGGCCTGGTGGTAATCTTGATTTGGTGATCCATTGGTGGGCCAGTTCCCACT
>CABFVZ010004401.1:0-36686 GCA_902151445.1 Timema monikensis
ATATCTCAGTAACTCTAAACGAAAATCGGGCGTCACTTCAGACAAATTTAAAGTGGGTGGGTTCAATATTGGTTTCCACTTTCATTTTTCCTTTCGGAATAATTTGTCAAAAGTCCCCATAATTTGAATGTACACATATAATTTTACCGCGCGTAAACGGCGTTTAGAATGGTGTTTTCTTATTGTTGTTCGTTAACTTTATGACCGTGAGATATATTAACAAGGAAATAATATCGGAAAACTATATATAAAAAAAGGTGATATAGTGTTTTGTGAACTACTGATCTAGTTGTATGTAGGATATTGTCAATGTTTTTAGAAATATTGTAACTACCTTGCATCAATTGTGCTATCTATATTCAGATGAAACAACTAATAGTACTTTTTACTTTCCGAAGATAACCAAAGGTTTTAAATTTACATTTTAGTCCAAATGACTTTAGGCTAACTGCCTTTAGGCCAACTGCCTTTTAGGCCAAATGCCTTTAGGCCAAATGACTTTTAGGACAAATGCCTTTAGGCCAAATGACTTTTGGTTTCATTTTTAGGCCAAATGCCTTTAGGCCAAATGCGTTTTAGGCCAACTGCCGCGTCCCCGTATGCATTACAAAATTATTTTTATGCTCTTTAGTAAAGTTATTTTACTAGAAAACTCGTTATATATAGAAACAAAAGCTATGTATGCGTTTGTCTATATTATTTTTATTTTTGGTTTATTTCATGGCCATAATTAATTTCTTCACACAATTATTTTAGTCCCATTTCTTAAAATGTATATTTATGATTTGATTATCACTTAAACATCATCATAATAAAAATGTTTATAGAACAGCAATTGCTTGCATAAATTATTATTATTTTTAATCAAAACTATTACTCCTTGATTACGGTATGTTAAAAATTCACTGATACTAATATTTTTTTTTAATTCTTTATTATTTAATTGTATTCCCTTTATAAATTAAAAATCTGCTACGCGAACAAAATTTAATATAAATTTTAATCAAAACCTAGTGTTTTAAATAATAACACCATTTCACACAAAACAAACATTGGTGAAAATCAATTCTAATGTTGAGTAGATATGTATGTCACGATTTTGGTAGGAAGAAATATTTAGAAAATACAAATATATTATTTTGTAGTCAATATTGATATTATTTTACAATAAAATTAGTATTATTTTATAACTATTCATAGCGTCTATCATTAGTGACAGTTGCAAAGTACATGACATGGTGTATGAATATAATATAAACATTGTTTTAGCAACAGCCAAAAGGGTTTCTTCCTATTAGAATCCGACTGTAGAGGTAGTTGTAGGTTAAAGATTATAGACATTGAACTAGTGGATAAAATTGCTATCTATCAAAATTAATATCAATCATCAATCAAATGGAGGAATCAGTTCTATGGAACTATATGTAGATCCATTTCTTAGTTTGTAATAGTTGCACATTATAGCTAAGAGACCAGAAAGAAAAGAGGCACATCCTACTAAAATTAACCAAAAGGCTAGCCATGTTTGTAGAGGGGGAAGAATTACCACCGTGAAGTACAGCATGTTGAAGATGTAGTTGGGCAAGTCGTTTTGTTTCTGAAACATAAAAATAAAGAGGTGTAACTAATGAGTATAAAATAAATATTTTCTATAACATCTTACGAATAAAATATGCAGCATCATTCAAACAACTATATTCTAGGCGGTACGCAATAAGAAATCGAAGGATACTACACTTTTTAGTCACAGGTTAGCACTATGCACGATTATTGCTAACACCTAAAGGAACTAATATGGATGTGGATCCACAAAAATGTTCCCTTAGGATTCAAAATGACGGCCTTTTTTCAATAGGTATGTCTGACTATACTTAAGAATTCTGCTATTTCTAGTAGATAGGTGCATTTTAATGGTGCAATTATTGTACATATTACCTAATTTTTTATACTGAATCTGGAATTAAAGATTGGGAACCTTAATTTTAAATCTAAAAGTCCCTAATTTAAAAGAAATGGCTGCATAAACCATGAGTTGGTGAGGTTTTTGCTTATAAATTGGTTACAAATTGGTCACAAAGATGTATAGTTTTAATATAATATCTGACATATTCAGAAGAAAAAAGTCGTTTTTGCTGATTTGTTTTATTTTCAAGTGAAAAATAGATTAATGGTACCCGGGTACATATTGATTGTCATAAACACAATGGAGTAAAATTTTATAATTATTTACTTATAAATAATTTGTTATGATTATGATTACTTTGACGAAATTATAGAAGTACAGGCAGCACATGACGTGTCCTGTAGAACAGATTGGTACGATAAAAAGCTGTAACATTATTAAAAATATTAGGTGATGATACAATATCAGTTCATATTGTAAATTACGTAATATTAATTAATGTCATTAATATATTTATTTGCAGTTTTACATTGTCCTCTACAGTGTGACCAAATCAATGTACATGGGACACTTGCAGCCGCACACGTGCATCTTTTACAGCCTTTCTAACAATGACACTTAGGAAGTTATCTTCAAGCTTGCCAAATCGTTGGTAGTCTTGTCCAATGGGTAGTTCAAACTTTGTTATCTTGCGTCCATCCCCAATCTGCTGAAGATGGTGTATCTGTAATGACTTTATATGCTTGATCCCATATGTTACCACCTTGATAGGCAGCGCAGAGTGCATGCAAGGCTAGAGCATCCGATGTTAGTGGAAGATAGCACAATGATTTGGCCTTTGTAGAAAAAAGATGTTTTCTTGCAGCCCTGGTATTCTCAGAGTTCACGTCCACACTATATAGAATGCCAACCAATTTTTCCAGCAGTCGCACTACTTCAGGTTGCAGTAATACTATAGGCCTTGAAATATCATTGAAACCATAAGTTACTTCCTTGTATGCTTTCCATTTCTTCCAGGCAGAGCGTTCACTCCTGGAACTGAAAGCAGACACTGTGTCACAGCCCGTAAAAGCATGGAAACCACGTAGAGCGATCGCTTTTTCTTATTCTAACGTTTCGGCTATTTGGTGTATGGGTAGATGACGTCATTTTCTTCCACTATCATACAACACCCACAGCTCATTTAACCCAAATTCCTTAAACATGTAGAAGAAATATATCGCCTGTACAGTTACATCTTTATACGTAGTGAAGAGAAGTAAATTCTTGATGTCATAAAAGGTATGCAAAATCATTCTGACATCAACTTCTTCAATTTTTTCACGTGAAGCATCATCAATTCCTGTATAATAACTCCTAGATGAATGAATTACTGTGTTGATGTTCGTCCCGACATGAACTTGATCTAATCTTCATAGAACAAATTTTGAAAGAATACCTAAAAGTTCCTCCTTGCTTTTCTTATTTCTCAAACAGTCAGGACATTTGAGTGGCCGTTTCACCCACTTTACGTCTAATGTATGTTTATTTCTGCTTTCAGACACCATTTTTAAAGCTGTTGCCATCATAAGTGTCCTACACCAAGTCTACTTGTTTGGCAGATAGTTGGGTGACAGTTATTTCTAAAGTTGGCGAGAGATATTTTTTAAATATACTGAAAATATTGAAGAGTGTTTTGGTTCTAAGCCATGTACAAGAGTTGCCCCGTCATACACAATGCCATCGCTACATCCTGGAAATTCAAACGGCTGTATCAAATCTTCGAGGATATTAGTCAACTAACTTTTAATTTCAGCGCTCGATTATCCATTTACATAAAGAGAAGAGGGGCAGGAGTGATTTTCGTAAGAGAAAAATTCATCAAGATTCAAGTCTCTATATCGGCTGCCAATGAATATTTTAGAGTATGGCTTCGCGTTTGTATCAAAGTTCTTTCTGCCACTGTCAGATTGTTTGGGTTTTTCTTTAAATATCTTCGTATCAACTCGTTCAATAGGCTCAAATATAGTTGTAGACTTGTCAATTAACCTCTCTTTGACAAACACTTTGTACATAGATATGCCACTATCTTTAAGGTTATCTAATGTTTCAACGCCATTTTTACACACAACAACCCTGCTGTTAATTACAAGAAGATATTTGGGGTTTTCTAGGAAAGGATTCCCATATTCAAGAAAGATGTCCTTGAAAGCAAACATTTCTTCCCTAAACGCCATTTGGAATATTCTGTACTGTTCGTGATGGGGGAGGTTATCATCTTCTTCAGATTCAGAAGGACTAAACTTATTCAGCCGCCTCCATACTTCAGATTCATCTACATACCATCTTTGAAGTGGTGCAGGATCTCCCGTCAGAACTATTGCATCCCCACTTCCTTTAATTATGGCATTATTCTGCTCGTGAACCTGGTAAACAGCAAGTGCAGAACATTTTCCGGATGTTTTGCGGATTACAAAATTTCCATTGCAGAATTACAGGTGAACTCCAGGAGCACTTTTACTTAGATCCTTAATATCCCTAATGTGAATGGGCAACCAACATGAGTAATGGGTGTGGTTAAATGCAAAAAATAACTACGGCACATGAATTTCAGAGAATTATTGAAGTGTTCATAGTTATCTTTCCTTACAGACCAAACGAAAGAAAGTCAGTTCAATTTCCAGCAGCCAGAATTGTAAAGTAGGGGATTTATTTGCTTGTTGAAACAACCATTCTTCGTAAGGGATGCTTAGATTCTTTTCTCCGTATGATCATTGCATCAGGATGTACAAATTGGTAACCAAATGACAGGCAAAAACGTCACCAACCCATGATTTAGACAGCTATGTATTTTAAATTAGGGGCTTTTAGAGTTAAAATTAAGGTTCCTAACCTTTAATTTCGAATTCAGTAAAAAAATTCTCATAATTATATGTTTAGATTACACCTCCCTGCTATAAATAGCAGAATTCTTAAATATAGTCAGCCATTATGAAAAAAGCTGCCACTTTGAATCCTAAGGGAAATTTTTTGTGACTCCCCTTCCAGATAAGTTCCTTTAGGTGTCAGCAATAACTGTGCAAAGTGATAACGTGTGACTCAAAAGTGCAGTTATGTTTTGCGTACCACCTATACTACTAGTACAGGTAGGTTAGTAAAAAATTATCATTTGTTTTCAGCTTGGTAATTTTAAAATGAATTAATTAATTTTAAATTTATGTAACGAAGTTTAATTATTGCTGGATCTTCAAACAATATTATTTTCCAAAATACATTAAATAAAATATAATAAAAATATAGATTATTCTCTCGGCCTTGCGTAACTTTATCCACCGCACCAATGAAATAACACAGTCATAGACGTGTATGATTTTATACCTTTCAGGAAAAAATACTAAAAACATAATCACAAAATTTCAAAACCTACCAATGCGCTGGGATATGTTGATGACTCTCAGAAATCCCGAATTTAAAAATACTGTTCACATTAAAATGTAGTATCAAAATGTTCTTATAAAATTAATAACACCCCATTTTAAGTTTTAAAACTTAAAAAAAAATCGTAGAATGTAGAATTAGGTAACTTTCAACGACGTTTAGCACGATATTATGCAGTTCTTAATATAAAAAAGGTGGGAGCAAATACTTGGCTTTCATCAAACAAATAAAGTAATTTCATGGACATGGCCGCTACAGAATTTTCTTAGGGAATTGAGGATTGTTTTAGAAGCTTTGAAGCTTCAGAACTGAGCAATACATTATTGTAAGAATATTTCCCTTTAAGTAGGTGGGGCCTTTAAACTGAGGTCTTACACTAATCATATTTACATAACTAGGGGCTAAATTTATTAATTAATTGAAGGCAGTTCAGTAAGTGGATTATTACAATTAATAGTATCTACATATGCTATTTATTATAAATATTATAATCTCCATGTTTCTAACAGGATCGACTGCCCGTCTGTTGAGTCTAGGGATAGAGACCGACTGATCCTGTGGTGACTGTTTTATTTGTGGAAAGCTGGATATCTAGACTGACTGCACGTCTGGTGTAATTTATCTCAGTCTAGGATCAAGATAGATTGACTGTCCATCTGGTGAGGTTGTCTCAGTTCTGATAATCGGGGGATTGAGACAGACTGACTGTCCGGCTGAGGCTGTCTCAGTTCTGATAATCAGGGGATTGACACAGACTGACTGTCTTACTTTACAAAGCTAGTAATTGAGAGTCATTTACACTCTGATGTAAATGTTCCAGTTTTGAAAATATAACTATTGTGTTGATAGTTTTTTCTAGTGTTATGAATTTAGGTTTTATCTAAAATTAAATCTTGTCACAACTTTTGAAAATTACTAAATTTGAAAAGGAATTAAGGAGTAAGAGTAATTTTTAAATCCACGAGTTTAATTAAGATTCAGTAAGATTACAGTAGGAATTACATGTTAGAAAATACAAATATATTTAATCAAGGCAAACTATGGTACAATATACTCGTATTTTACTATCATATCAGTATTGATACTATGTATCTAAAACTAGAGTTGCAGATCATAGGTACGAACTACATTTATGAAAGTGTATTTATCATCTACTGTTATTGTCATCCTATTGTGTTCTAATTAAACTTGTCCCAGTGGCGTATCAGTAATGTTACGTTTGTTTATTTTGAATATAGGGCTATGGATTTCCAAATATAGGATAGCATCCTTCTAAATATATCACTTTAACCGATGAAAAATATTGAAATTTTATTCAAAACGTGGTAGCCCCTTCATTCTCAGTCTGCACGTTGAAAGTATAGAAGTAACCTTTGAGAATGTCCATGGTTGCATGAACAACAGGGTTGAGAAATGATCCTTTTGAAAGAGCTACCATATTCTTACGATGGTAGGCACACCCATCCCCAAAATCTTTACACACATATATACAATTTTTATTTGCCAAAAATGTATGTACTCTAAGCTTTTTATTTTAATATTGGCAAGAGTGAGTCCAGAGTGAATTTACCACTGTGTAAATCGACTGTCACATTTATTCTCTAGTTTTAAGCTTCACCATTGGTAACATTGAGTGACAAGCACGCCTCTCCAATGAATATAATGTGCACGGTTTACTTAATAAACGTAACCTACAAACTAACTATGTAGTACAACTAAGCCAACCATAGTCCAAGGATTTTTAGTACACGTGTTTTAGGACGAGCCTTTGTATGGGAACTTATTTATCTTTGAAAAGACCTGAGATCAAATACTCTGAATACTAAGTAATCGGAATCGACAAGCTTGTGATACATTGAGTGCTCTAATTCAGTGATTCCCAACCATTGTTCAAGGATCCCATGCCCAGGATTCTGCCAAAATTCGTAAAAGCTTACTTTTAAATGGTTTGACCATAATTTTTAGACTGTGGTAATATGTTAAGAGAACTCGTGTGTCCGAAAAAGATGAAAAGAGAAGACTGCCTATGATAATTTTAAAAGTTAGGCTAGTAAGAATTTCATTAAAACATGTTCAAGCACCAGAAGATATTAATTAATACATAGAAATAGGCAATAATTACTCTTGAAATATTTTGTTCAAAAGTATGAGTTAACTATCATTTATCAACCCTACTGGTGTGCACGTCTATTTTATAATATACTCCTTATTTACTCACTCTATGCTTATTATGTATTAGGAACTCGAAAGTTCACTGTCGCACTTGCAAAGGTCTTTCACCTATCCCTATCTTGAGGTACTTATATACAGTTGAAATATTTTAAGGGATCCTCCACACAAAGAAGGTTGGGAATTATTGCTCTAATAGATCATGCAAGTTTCAAAATGGAGTTTTGAATAAATTAAAAGAAAAAGTACTCACATACTCGGCCCAGAACATCGGAATTATAAGGTTACTAAATTTTTTCAGTCCTCTATATGCATCCACATTTTTTATGACAAGATTTGATTGGCTACGAGCACAGCTCTCCATAGGAACTCCAGTTTTCTGCAATAATAGATGACACCTTGAAAATTGCTACGAAACATTTTAGATGGAATTATCAATATTTGGTAGATATACTGTAAAAGGACATTTTATTTGTATTTATTTTTTAATTCATGCGTATGTGTAGGTGGGTACATGCCAATAGCGGATTGCCACACTGGAATATTTGTTCGTTTCATGGTGGATCGATATGTTTATCTGAAATATCTCACTTGCTCACATATTAGCAATATTTAAAATAAAAAATAAGAATGTTTAATTAATCAATAAATTGCAGTACCTGCTGATTCTGAATGTATTAGTTCTGTTGTATCCAACTATCTTTATCAAAGCCATCTAATAAAGATCGTGACTCTTAAACTCGCTATCAAAAAGGTTTATTGGAGAGCAAATATAACTGTGATTTTTTTTCAATTATCTCATTATATTGGTTATTAAATCATACTTTGAAAAATTCTCAAAGTGTATGTAATTGCAAAATGCAAGTTAGCTTTTAAAATATATTAAATTGCTAGACCTCCCATTCCATCATTCAAGAATTTTCTTGGATGACCTGGTGGTCTAGGGGTAAGGTGTCAGACTTCTGTGCTGGGGTTCGGGGTTCAATCCTCGGTCCTAGCACATATTTATTTGATTGTCAAACCCTTCATTCACCTCTGACAAGACGTGTATTAATCACAACTTATGAATGTGTGGAATGCCAGGCCTCCACCGTGGTTCGGATACCACGTTAAACCTTAGGTCCTCCATTTCATCTCACAAACACCATACCATTACACATTATCGTAAGTGCGAATAACCCGAACGGTTAGTAAGACGCGGTGCTAATGATGATAATAATAATAAGAAGAAGTTTCTTATTAGTCGGGGTTGGGGGATCAACATAAAGAGGAACCTGTAGGCCGTTCCTTAGGAAAATTTAAAACTTGAATGATACCAGAGTGTTGGGTGTAGAATATTTCTAAATGCTATTCTTTGTCACAATGTATTGTAAGAACATGGTAGGAATAACGGATTAGAAGAAATTACAAACTTGTTTGCGGTCAGGTCTGGAATATTGTAACTATACCGTTACTACTCGTATTATTTTATCGGTATTGATACTCTATATAAAAAGTGACATCTGCAGATCACATAAGTTGTCGTATGATTATATTAAAGTAGTTTTAGAAACACTTGTAAATATTAGATTCTACCAGACTTTATAACATGTTCATAATATAGAGATTGTGTTACATAAATAACATTAAAACTTATACTTGACTTAAACAAAATTTATCTTTTTGATTTTGTGACATTAAAAGCAAATTATGGTAATCTTATATTAGAAAAGACGTGAACATTTAATTTCTTTCACAAAAATGAAAAGCAGGTAGAATATTTGTATTAAATATTACCCTATATTTTGAATGTACATGAACCTTATTTGGTGTTGGGGGAGTGAGGTTGTTACAGCCCCTCTCACCCACACACATAAAAAGAGGTGGCTCAAGCACACCTGTTCCGGAATTTCTGCTACCACTAAACATAAGTTTTAAAATGAGGTGATTACCAATTTAAAATATTTGTGTGTGCATTTGTTTCTATGAACGAGCGAAACAGTTATAGTAGCATACGCCATACAACTAGATTGGATAATATTTGACCAATTTGTAAGAAACCAAAAAACTAAAATTTTCAAATTTGAATAAGATAATTCGATAGGTGCAAATTTTGTACCTTTTCATATTAATATTAATTTTTAAATAACTAAATATTATTATGTTTAACAATAAATAATTCATCCATAGAATAGAATAATTTTCTTTGGGTAATCTAGGTTAGGTAGTATAATTCTAAGCTTCGTTAAATTAAGTAGGAAAGATGAAATCATGTTAAGACACTATAATATGAATATTACATGAATATATCTTGTTGGCTCAAAATATGGAAAAGTTTTTATTTTTAATAATTTTGATTTAGCCTGTACACACCTACAATAATCTCTATTTCAACTTCACTATATTTTGTATAGTGCGACACTTCATCTGACGTGACCAATGAGTTTTAAAAATGTTATCAACAATTGTAAATATATATTTTTTAATACTGAGTACTCTGATCCGGGTAATTTGAACGATTCGAGCAACGTACTCACATATACACCCACATATAATATTAATAATATGTTAAAAGAGGAAATGGATCAACGTACGTATTAATTATATTTTTTTAAAGACAGGTATATTATAATGGCTTACGTTAATTTAAAACAACAAATATAGCATACTCATAGTTTTTATATAGTTTGGGCCCTTTTAGACTTGAAAAAGTGAGATGTGAAAATGAATTAATATATAAGAGTAATTATAAGCTACTCTTTAAAATTGGAACATATAATTATTATTAAATAATATGTTTTGTGAAGGTATGGAAGTATATCCAAAATGGTGCAACAATAAAAGAAAAACCCTTTTATGAGCGATTTTCGCCAAACTAGTTACTCAGTTAATACTTCCTTTGGAAATTGAACTTTATAATAAATAATTCTAGAGATTTTTTTAACAATACTTAACTGGTTCGACAATAACAAATGACTGGTGATTAGATCGGTTTGGTTTCAAACCTATCATCTTTTCTGTGAGAATCTTATCCCCATTTAAAAAATGAGGAAATGAAGTAGCAATAGGAAAATCTGAAAAAGAAAAATTGGATTCCCTCTTAATTTAAGGATATTATTGAAAATAAAATTAACAACACAATTGTATGTTTTTCGTGTATACTACTGTGGCATTGGAACAGTTTTAAAAAATTGGCCATCAATAAACTACCATTAAATGTTTTTCTTTGAAAATAAATACTGTTATTTATCATTCCCCAAATAACCATTTTGAATAAAATGTGTATAAATATTTTAGATATTTTACGAATTATCAAAAATAAGTCATAAGTAAACTGACCTTAATTTTTGAAAGATAATTGCCACCAGATAGAACCCTATAACATTTAATTATGCAGATTGAACGAATTTAATCAAAAATGTATGACTAAAGCCCCAGGAATGTTTGTTTTTGTGATAACAATAATATAGCCCACTTCTATGGCTGAATAGTCTAGGGCGTCACTATCACAATAGACTTGACTGTCGATAACAGGATGGTTGGTATTAGAATCATATTCAGGTATACTAAGGATTTTTCCTAAATGGTTTTGCATTCTCCCTTCATTCAACTGCGGGCAGGCCAACACTTCCTTTAGATTCATCATGAATCATCCCTACCACATAAAGTATAATATAAATTACATTTAATAATTTTTAAAGCTTTTCCACAATTAATTAAAATGTGTTTATTTTTCAATAAAACAAACAGAATTGTCTCAAATCAAACAGTTTAAAAGATTTTAATGTTTGAAACTAGGTTTTTCAAATATTTTTTACAATTCTATTTAGTGATAAAAACCCACTTTTTTTTTTTCAGTATTGGATTTTATGTCATTTTAATAAGTGAAATTTTGACTAGTTCTGGAACAAAAAAGGTTTTTTCTCAGATAAAATAAAACCATTAAAATCCAACGATATGTGGTACAATGCATATATTTTTAAAACTGTATTAATTAATTATAATAATACCACTGAAGATATATTATTATAGTTAATGAATTCTCTTGCCTGAAACTATATTTAAAATTTAATTTTTTTTGCCCTACATAAAAAGTGTGGTGTTTTTAAAAACCTAAATTCTTTAATTTTTAAGTTGAAGCTTTCATGAGGGTTTGAAGTTTTTCTGCTGAAGCCATTTCCTCCACCGCTCATAGATTGCTATCTTCGCGCTCAGTCCACGAGGGTTTGTTTTGGCGCGAGTTCCAGACCAGTTTTACCATTGCTCTCCACAATAGAGGAGCTTTTACAAAGCAAGACAAATGTTAAGTTTGTGTAGTGACTTGACTACTTTGAAGAATAGCTCAAATTTGAACAACAATTTCGAGCAACAAACTTAATTTAAAATATATTTATCGTGTTAGTAAGTTGTTTTAGTTAATATGCAATATAAAAGAATGTAATTGTTGAGTTAATACCGTTCAAATATAAGCATACCAATTTTTATTTCTTCACTGTGTTGTTATTTATTTTATCTGCCACTAAACGAGTCTATATTAGTGATTGAGTTTTGTCTAATTGCTACAGAAATTAATTAATCACTTTGGAGACCAAAAACACACAGACAAACATTACAAATCTGTTAAACGCAACTGAAGAAATAAAAACCCACGCATGCGTAACAACAAAATAGACCAGAGAAAGGACAAAAACTACATATATCTCATTATAGTCAAGAACTAAATGTCAACACTCCCACTTATTTAGATCTGTCCCTCAACTCAACCTTGCTTCGCAAGTAATTGAACTGATGCTTTGGCAGAGGCTTTGTAAGAACATCAGCATGATGTTGTTTGGATTCAATTTAAATTATATCAATGTCACCACGTTCATAGACATCCCGTACAAAGTGGAAACGAACATCAATATGAGTAGTAAGTGGGCAGGTATAAACCTGCTCTGGCAGTGAGCCAGCAACTGTAAATATGACGTATGAGGGTATGATGTAATTAAAATCGGTATACTAGTGACGTTTCAAGAGAATAATGTGGATAAAATGAGTTTTTATGAATATTCTGTGACGTAAGGCATTGACGTCAGTAGTAGTAGGTGTGTATAACTAACCTAGAGGTATTTAAATAATGTATATGACGTATGACGGTGACATAAAAAGGGAATTACATTTATTAATTGAATAAAATCAGTTTTGAATTAATATTCATTGACGTCACAGAAGTATGTTCCATCTCTGACGTCAAAAGAGTATGTGGTGAAAGGCAGTGCGAAAAAAAAAATTGAATTGAGTAAAATTATAATTTTATGTGTTGTCAAATATGTCTCAACTGACTATGTATCTATTTGCTAGCCTTCAATATAAAAGTATGTTGGAAAATACCTGTTTTTTATCGCTTTCACCAGGACATTTTCGTCATCTGCGATCCCCACGCATAAAACATCATATCCGTTTGGCTGTTATGTTTAATAATGACGCCATATTTAGATATCTTACGTAAATTGAGTGACGTTTTCATGTACGTACAGTGAACTAACAATACTCTACTCATTATGTTTTATGACTAAAATATATCATTTAAACAGTTGGAAATTTTTACTCTCAACTGAGTTAGTATTAAGTGTAAACCTAAATAGGAACCAACTTGTTTTCGTGCGTGTAGAATATAACAGCTTTCAATATTGTGAGTTGTTTTTCAAATAAGGACATAATTATTAAAGAGTTGGAAAATTTTACTCTCAACTGAGCTAGTATTCAGTGTAAACCTAGCTAGGAACCAACTTTTTTCGTGCGTTTACATACTGTAAGTTGTTTTTTAAATGACAATATAATTTTTAAACTGTTGGAAAATTTTACTCTCACCTGAGGTAGTATTCAGTGTAAACCTAGCTAGGAACAAACTTGTTTTCGTGCGTGTCCAATAGAACCGCTTTTCAAACTGAAAGTGGTTTTTTAAATGAGGACATAATTAAAACGCTGGCTCGGTTCGCTTTAAAAGCCCCCAAAATAATTTCGTTCTGAGAAGTTGTTGTGTTGTAGTGTTGAAGGTGAGCTAGTATTATAAGTTTACG
This sequence comes from Timema monikensis, assembly GCA_902151445.1. Classification (NCBI taxonomy): domain Eukaryota; kingdom Metazoa; phylum Arthropoda; class Insecta; order Phasmatodea; family Timematidae; genus Timema; species Timema monikensis. The sequence goes on from CABFVZ010004401.1 coordinate 13,531, forward strand.
TTCTGCATCTTATTATTGACTCTTCAGTTTTGAGAGGTAAGATACATTTTCTTTTATTTACGTAATATGTTAAATAAGATATGTTTTTAAATACAATAATTAATAAATATGATTTGTAGAAAATCCATCTCTGACTATAATCAGTTTAAATGTTTAGTATAATGATATTTGTATATCAAATTAAAATAATTGAAATAAATGTTTCAACCAAATGAAATAAAACTCAACTAGACTAGATTTGTAAACATGATTATCAGCTATGAAAACTTTAATTTGAGAATACATTCTTAAAAAAATTAACAACTTCACAGAGATTGGCTTTATTAAACAATATACATAATTAAAATTTATTTTAATATTATTTCATAGATATGTTATACTGATACATAAAACAATTATGAAGGATACCAATAAATAAATTTTTATTAGTCACATATTATAATTAAAGAATATATATTATTTAAGATGTTTTTCAACTAATCAGTTGTGAATTTAACTCTACTGGATAGTTAAAATTCAACCGGACTAAATTTCAGCCAACCTAATCTTAATAGACTTACCCACCCCAAAGCCCTCAAAAATAAATGCAAATTTTGAAGGATATTTATTGACCATATCGATTTGTTCCTTTGTACATACCTGTGAACACTTTTTCGGAAGAAATAAACATGCGGGACTATCATTTAAAATAGCCTTAACGTAAATCCCTCTTCCAAATTTAGTGTCCTGTTCCTCAAAAGATATAATTTTTAAAAGTTGTGTTTTCCACTAAATTTCCGAAATCTACCTCTGACTATAATCAGTGTAAATGTTTAGTATAATGATATTTTTGTATCAAATTAAAATAATTGAAATAAATGTGAAATAAAATGAAATAAATATGAAATAAAACTCAAATAGACTAGATTTCCAAACATGATTATCAGCTATGAAAATTAATAACTATACAGAAGTTGGCATTATTGATCAAAATACATGATTAAAATTTATTTTAATTTCTAATTTCATAGATATGTTATAATGATACATAAAATTAGTCACATATTATAATTAAAAAATATGTACTATTTAAGATATATTTCAACTAATAAGTTGTGAATTTAACTCTACTGGATAATTAAAATTAAACCGGACTAAATTTCAGCCAACCTAATCTTAATAGACTTACCCACCCCCAGGCCATCATAAATCAACGCAAATGTTGAAGAATATTTATTGACCATATCGATTTGTTCCTTTGTACATATCCGTAAAACTTTTTCGGAAGAAAAAACATACGGGGCTATCATTTAAAATAGCCTTAATTTAAATCCCTCTTCCAATTTAGTGTCCTGCTCCTCAAAAGATATAATTTTTAAAGTTGTGTTTTCCACCAAATTTCTGAGTGAAATATATGTAGTCTCCGACTTGGAGGCATTAAATTCTTTTATAAACGCATCCACACTCTGAAAAAAAAAGTACAAAAGTAAGTTTAAAAAATATATATTATAGCATTTCAGAGATGTAAAAATAATTTGTTTAAACGTTAAATTACCTTGATTGTCCGTGTGATGGTTACTTTGTGGATTTAGGATCACCCTGAAGAATTTAAGTCCACCTAGCTTGTAGTTGCTTGTTCGTGGGTGAATCTGCGAGGGGATTAGAAGCGACGGCTTGATCAAAATCTAGGGCTGCCTCTTGCCAGTTCCGTAGCCACTTTTTATGTATCCAAAACCAGTCACAAATAACTTTACAATAGCGTTCCTCCCCACAAGCGTATGATTTTTTAAAGTGATAAAACAAATGGAACTACAATAATGTATCGTGCGTTCGACGGTGGACTCTTGTAGAATGTCTATGATACATATGTAATTATTTTTAAAAAATCAGTTGTTCGGGGCTCTACGCATCTATCACCATCAGGGTACTCTTCCAAATTTGTTATATCACCAATAAGTGATTTAATATGTTCTTTGCCACATTTACAAGCACCGCGCCGTCCTCTCTTGTTAACTTTATCAAAATAATAACAGCCCGTAGCACTAGTCTTAGCTTCACATTCAATATGGAGGTGCTTGAACACTTGAAGAGGTTTGTTAAAGCACAAGTTCTTGACTGATTCCATGTTAGCGATGTCTATGCGGTTTTATGCAGTCGTAGCTAAACATATTGCCAACATTTGGGCACGAGTCTGGACAAGATAATCTCTAATAAATAAGTTCAAGGTGAACAACGTATACCTTTCTAATCTCGTAAACAACAAGATAAGTTGCGTCATAAGGAATATAAAAGGAGAATTTATTTCTAGTAGATTATCACTTCTTTACTTCCGTACCGAGTGAAAAGAAACTGTCACGTAACAAAACATTGAGCTCTTGTCTTTTGGCAAAAGTAAGTACAATTTTATTGTTATTTCTCTATGCAGAGTAGTGTTCAATTTATTATTCAAACTAATATTTAATATTCTCTCTTTCTTTTAGTGTCTAAGGAACAAACAATTACAACTGACGAATCTATCGACAATGCTAGAACCTCTACGTCAGACATTAACAGACAACGAAATCACATTTTTGAATATGCCCCCCGTACAAACACTGACGTCTTATTTACCATAATAAGAGAGACAGGACGTACGTATAGTCGGTTCAACACGTTAGGCAGGGATATTTTAGTTCGATTCAAGCCTTTGATTGCGAATGTGAGTCCAATGCATTACCTAACAACGTGTTTCTTTAGTCTATTGGCGTATTTGCTAAGAGCAACGGCACCTTACGATTTAATCGGATTCACAATCACGAACACGGAAAATAACCTGGATAAACCGGTCGGGGTTTCGTACCGTAGATGTGACCAAATTGATATAAACACAATTATAAATACATTGACAAAAGTTATTCAGAGTAATGCCAGATTTTGTATAGCTGATGTATTGAGGATTAGAGTGAATCATATCAAAATGATTATGGGCAACGGTAAAAGAGCATTAAAAAGAAGGTGCCTTCCAAACGATTATCTGAGTAACCATAAAAGAAGCATAGTCGTTGTTAAATCAATAACGAATTGTTTGGCGCACGCTATAGTAATAGCGATAGCCAAAATCACTAATGATATTAATTATAAATCGGATACTAGGGGACGTAAAATTAACAATGCGGTAGATGATCTTCTCGCAAAAATGCGGATTGATTTATCCGTAGAAGGGGGTGCGAACAACTCGAAAAATTTCAACGTTATTTCCGTGACCAATATAAAATACGTATGTACAATACCCTCTTGACGGTCAATGGGTTGTGGTACGAGGGGTTTCATCTTCTACTAGGTACATTAACCCAATGTAAAGAGAATAGAAGGTAGCGCCAGTTGGAGAAAGACATCCGATAGGCTGAGTGTGTGACGTCACCCAGTACACTAGCCAGCGCTTAAAACCGTGTTCTCGCGTGTCATTTTCAGTGAATCATTTCAAATGATTCATTTTTAATGAAAATATGAATTAAAGAAATTTGTTCATATGTGTAATTTATCATATTTATCATGTTGAGAATAATCAACAACTGTTTAATTTATTAAAAGGGCACCACGTGCTGTTTTATTTGATATAACTCACCCATAACTGCTTATATTTAAACAAACATTCAAACTCTGTAATAGTCCAAAAATGGACTGGTTTGATCGTCTTTCCACTTAAATACCATTTTTGAAAAATCATACAACAGTACAATGTCTATAAATATATAGATAAATCCTTGCATTAATTAAATAAAAATGAATTAATTATTGTAGGGCCTACTTGGTTACACGGTTCTTTTGTTTTAATTGTTCAATAATGATAGTTATCAATTAAGAAAAGTAGACCTCCTTTTAACTTTTAATGAAAGTGTGAAATAATGATTCATTCTAATGAAATAAGTGTTCTGACGTTTATTTTGTATTAATTTTCAATGACTCCTTGAAAATGATACGTGAGAACATGGTTTAACATACATAAAACTTTATGGAAGACAAATTAAGTCCTTTCTAAATAATTATTTTTAGAAATATTAATATCACGTTTGTGAACTTTACACATATTAATGTATATTTAAAATCCACACCAATAAATCAATACATAATAAATTACACTTAACATAGTAAAATATGTTAAAAATTACATACACGTTTGAACTATTGTATCAACACTGGCAACATTCGATGTGTTTTGAAGTTCTTGACATTTTAGTTAACTTTAGCACCACAAATATATAACATAAACGAAAATTGAAATAAATTCTATCAACCCTTATTATTAAATCATACGCAACTATTCAACAAATGTGTGTTGAAGTATAATATAAAAATATTAAATTATAATAGTCATTATTAACCTTAGGCATATAAATATCTTAAAGTTTTGTCGTGCACTATAAGATTTGCTATGTTCATAACGTTCTAAAATCAAACCAAATTTACACTAACGAGTATTCAAAATGTTCAAGATTTAGGATCACAAAACGTATAATAGAAGCCTACTAAAGGTTTTTTAAAGACTTCGAACCACACGATTTCATCCATTTTGTCCTTTTTTTAGAGAACATTTCGAAGATTCTTTTTGTGTCGTCTTGAGAGTTCAATTAAGATGTTTTATTCTATTAAATGTCCTAATACGACAGTATGTCATTATTATTTTAGAGTGAAGCAGTGGATATTTTTTTGAAGAGTATTTTGTAGATTTGCTATTATATTCCTGTTTCTACATACACCATTCCCATGAATTAATGAAAATACAACTTCAAATTCTTTTACAGTATCCATCCATTCTTCTGATGGTTCCCTTAGACCAGTGGTTTTGGTCAACTTTGCTATCCAGGAATGATTATCAGGCGTGGTCATTGGTATCACTTTAGAGCCAAGCGTTTTATCAATGTACTTGAAATAGTGCGCAACGTAGCCCGCTACATATCTTAGTCCTTCTGACTCAGCAATGCTATTCTGTTTAGTCTCTTGTTGAGAACAATTGGCTGGGTGTGTTTTGTTAGATTCCTCAAGTAGCTGACGAATATATTCATCTTCTGTCAATATCCTGAGACCAATATCATTTAAGGTGTCTTAAACATAGCACTGGTTATTATAACAGATGTGTTATCTGTTTCACTTTCGTGCTCAACTGGCGTTTGTAATGATAGCTGACTCAAGTTCGTTCCAAGTAAAATTAGTCTCAAACGATTTTTCACTTCAGACGGAAGAGGGTGGTCGTAAAACTGTCCCATTCCTCGGATGCCACAAAAAAGATGTTCCAGGCAATCTTGGTTCAACCTACGAGTTAAAATATATTTTTCACCACTTTCCATTACCTGCTTGTATAGTCCTTTAAGAGATGCTATGGAAATTAAAAATCCACGTTGAAAGGGTAACAGCGATGTCCTTTTTCCAACTTTTATGCTACGACACGTATCGGCCATGAGGTTCAAAATGTCTTCTTGTGCCTCAATATGCATGCCGTATCCACTTTTAAGAACTGTTATAATATTTACTGGAAAACTTGAGTTGAAGACATCAAACATATCGTTAACCAGATTTACAAATACAGATATTTCTTTTTCATCTAGCAAGAACAAAATGGCTTGTGCTGTATGGTGAAAAAGTAATTGGGTTGCAAATTTAACTCTCTGACGTTCTCTTCCACGTGCCAAAAGATGAACTTCTAAAAGTTTTGGACATAATTTGAGTTCCCCAGAATCCTTCTCCAATAGTTGATAAAACACTTCTTTGTTTACAGTCGTTCCAGAGGAAAGAGTGATTCCGCTATCTAAAATGTGATTGCGTAGAAGTTTTATCATATGTGGAATGTCAGCAAATACCCAAACACTTCAGGAATCATTTACAGGATTAGGAAAACATGTATTATCGTCGGAAATGTTTAAAGACTTCCAGACACCGATATTGTTTCCTCCCAGATCTGATACACAGGCTAAAACGCTAAATCCAGCTGATTCGAGTTCTATTATTATTTCAAGTAAAATTCTTTTGCTCATTTATGCACCAAAATCGTAAAACACAGGCTGCTTCCACTTGATATTGAGTCCCCTTGCCATAATGATTTGTGTGTGGCCCTAGAATCATGTCATTTTCATGATCATAACAAACTCTAGAATAAACATTCATTTCATCAAAGGAAATCACACACTGCTTTTGAAATTAATCATAATTCCTAGATTTCATTATCTCAATACCATTTTTCAAAATTCCAGGCCGACATTGAAACGACTTTGTCCAGCGCCTTAGTGTCGAGATACCAGGTAATGGAATTCCCATTCTATTTCTGACATATATATACGATTTTTTACTGATTGATCTCAATGCTAATGCTTGAAAAATATCTTCATTCGCCCAATACGAAGTTTTTTTTTGTTTATAAAACATCGTATCTGTGTTTTTGTAAATATTCCTTTTAGTAGAGTATATAATTCATCTTTCACGGTTTTTGAAAATTTCTTGTTACATTCTAGTTCTCGCTTAGTGGCATCTGAAGATTTCTTTGAGAGTAAATTTTTCTGTTCTTTACACTGTTCTCTACACAACTGTAATTCTATTTTCAGGATTTGTAATTTATCTTGTGTCAATTTAGGAGTTTTTTCTAGACTTGAAAAATCTTCCTTTAGCTTAATGTTTTCCTCTATAAAATTAGTGTTTTGTTGACTTCCTTCATCAAATTGTAGTTGCACATTTTCACAGTGATGTTTCTTTGCGGAAAGTGTTGCTATTCTCTCCGCCACTCTCTTTGTGATTTCTCGTTTGGAACAGCGATGTTGTCGGTTCTTATCATCATAAATATTGGCATGTGATGTTGGAATGTATAGGGAAAGCACAGCACTACGTTTAAGAACTTTTTATAGGGCAAATTAAGTAGTTCACTCCGTAAATTTCTTTCAAAGTCATTATCGGCAAAATGAATGGAACATATTAGAGCAAAATTTGTATTAATTGTGTCTTTCCTTTTACGTTTGAGCTCCCATGTACGGCAAACGTAATTATCTTGAAACGTCACTAGCATACGGATATTTTAGTTACACCATCCCCTCATACGTTATATTTACAGTTGCCGGCTCACTGCCAGAAATGGAACATAATCCTATGACGTCAATGAATATTAATTCAAAACTGATTTTATTCAATTTATAAATGTAATTCTCTTATGATGTCACCGTAATACGTCATATACAATATTTAAATACCTCTAGTTTAGTTATACACACCTATTACTACTGATGTCAATGCCTTACGTCACTAGCATACCGATTTTAATCACATCATACACATAAACGTCATATTTACAGTTGCTGGCGGCTCACTGCCAGAACGGGTTTATACCTGCCCACTAACTACTAATATGCTTGGTTTTTAGGTTTTTCTCGACTAAGTTGTGCCAAGGATTTTTATCCCTCAATAAAAATCCGTCGACCCCGGCTGGGTTTTAACCCATAAGCATTGGGTCCTGGGACTAACAATTTACCCCGAGGCCCCTGAGGTTGATCTAAACTATTTAGCTTTAATTTCGTATGCTCTGTTGACGCTACAATAAAACAGAACTTTATCGTTTATTACCATGACAAATTCTCTGAATTTATGAAAATTTAAATGTATCGTTATTTTCATAAATAAAATATAGTTGACTCTACTATTGTATATAAGTTTGAAATTTAGCTAATTATATGATAAACCTTAAGTGTTTCGAATAATAGGAAATTAAATAGCTATGTTGCCATTATTTGATAGCTTTCCCAAACTTGCCTCCTGACTAACATGTATATTTGAGAGTCAAATTAAATAACGATAATATAATACACTGATTAATTGTATTCCAATATTACAAATATTATTTTATTTTAATTAAAAAATTTCACCTGAACATGGGAATCGAACCTTTGACATTTTACTTAGTACGCCAATGCTACCACTGAGCTATTCAGGAGTTTTCGCGTTCACAGGGTTATTCTTCACTCATATTTATTTTTATTTAATTTTTATAATTTTAAACTTATTTTATTTTTGTTTTATTTCCATATTTTAAATATGAGTGAAGAATGACCCTGGGCATGGGAAAACTTCTAGATAGCTCAGTGGCTATATAATTTACGTACTAAGTCAAATTTCCCGAGTTCGATTCCCGTGTCAAGGTATCATTTTTTCATTTAAATAAAACGATATTTAGATACGGCTATAGCCGTACTTAGCAACTGTAATAGCTTTTCTATTTAATTCATAATACAAATTTTGTTCAACACTTTAATAGCTATTCACCATAGTAGCAAGGTGAAGCATCAGAAACTCCAGATGGCAAGTAATCTTGGAATGAGAAGCAGTCGTCACTTTTGTTTGAAGATCGATTGAAAAACTGATTGGGAAGCTCGAAGTGATAAGCATGGATTCCATTTCGATTTAGTTCACCTATAACAAAAGAATCTATTAGTAAATCTTGCACAACATACCTAAGGACAATAAAAGTAAAAACTAAATAAACTAATCAACGAAAATGTTTAGTTAAAATGTTATTCCATTAATTAATTTCAAATATGTTAAAATTAGTAAAATAATTAATAATCGCCACTCGATTAATTTATTTAAATATGTTAACATTAGTTAAATAATTAATAATTGCCACAACATGATACAAAAGTATAATTAAGACTAAATGCCAAAGAAACGTTAGGTTAATATTGTGAACAAGTATATTAAAATTATAAATTAAAATTGATATTGTTTAGTCTACTTTTGAGCAAATAACTTCAAAATCAAATGATTTCTTAAAAATTGCAGAAACCGAAATAACTTCTGAAATGCATGTAGTAACCAGTAAAATTGATCAAATATTTAAGTATATCCACAGTATGAAACATGAAATAATATAAACTAATATTGACTATTAATTAAAAACCATTTTTGTATAGAAAGTTGAAAACACAATCATAACATTTATTAATTTGAAACAAAAGCTTGGCCAATAAATGTGAGTGTGATAACATTTTTAAAATACCCCAGTATTTTAATAACTATATTAATTAGTTTGTTAGATATTAAAAAAAGACTTCAACGCGTATCCGTAAGCACGACTCAATTAACCTCGTCTGGTAGGTCCTTTTAAAGTGAACTACAAAAAATAATTATTTTTTTTTGTTTACTACTGGACTTAAATAGTATTTTAGAATTACTTTTGAATTTAAATTAATGTTTTCAGGATTGAGCTGTGTTGAGGAAATAATAACTTACGTATGACGTTTTGGCTGTATTTACAACAACCATTATCTGAGATACGTTATGAAACCAATTGTGTGGACAAGGATTTAGGTCATTTAATAGAGTTTACTTTACTGGTAATTACACCCGACGTAATCAGAGCTAATATGATTGTTTGATCAGGGCCATTGTGAGTATATTTGCAACAATTCAATTTACAAAATAGCACCTTAATTTACTACAAAATAATTTATATTTACAAAATACACTGCAAATAACTCAGATAGGAAAACATGCAGCTAAATATGTTTGCAATGTATAATTGTACAGTTATACCATAATCGCCTATTTACTTAATTTTTTTTGCTTGCAGAAAATTAAATTTGGTATTCATTGCCCAAATATTGTGAAATTTTTCTATCAAAGAAATGGTGTCTTAAAAATAACTACAAACTCTGACAGTGTCACAACGATTTTATATAAAAAATAGTTTGGTAACAAATCTTTATTGTTAGTAAGATTACCGGATTGATATTGTAACGAGATTAGTGTCTAACAGCGGGTCCGGCGCGCTCTCATTGTTTACCCTGGATGCTCTCTCTGTTCTCTCACTCTCCCTCCTTGTTTAGCAGGTATGCAGCGGCCTTCTCTGTTGGCATGGGATTAGAGGGGACAGAGGGGTTGTCGGGGCACAAGTCTGGAAACTTCTGGGTCCTTTTAATTTTGGCCTAGTATTCTAGAAGTGGAGGACTCCAGACCCTTAGCTGGGACCACCCCTATATATACACGGTCAGCGACAGCCAGGTGTTCTCAGTTCTTGGTTCTCAACCAGTCGGTCCTGGAGTGGATCAGCGAGTCTAGTGTTCATGTGACGAGTGTCGGTATAGTGTGTATGGCGCGGGGACCAGTGGCGGGGTGCCATGAGTGTCTTGAACATTAAAAGTAAATTGTACCGTGAACGAACACCTCAAGAAACTGATATTTGGATATTTAACTAGTTATTCTGTATTTTTATCAAAAAGCTGTTTACCTGATTTGAATATTGTAACGAGATTAGTGTCTAACAGCGGGTCCGGCGCGCTCTCATTGTTTACCCTGGATGCTCTCTCTGTTCTCTCACTCTCCCTCCTTGTTTAGCAGGTATGCAGCGGCCTTCTCTGTTGGCATGGGATTAGAGGGGACAGAGGGGTTGTCGGGGCACAAGTCTGGAAACTTCTGGGTCCTTTTAATTTTGGCCTAGTATTCTAGAAGTGGAGGACTCCAGACCCTTAGCTGGGACCACCCCTATATATACACGGTCAGCGACAGCCAGGTGTTCTCAGTTCTTGGTTCTCAACCAGTCGGTCCTGGAGTGGATCAGCGAGTCTAGTGTTCATGTGACGAGTGTCGGTATAGTGTGTATGGCGCGGGGACCAGTGGCGGGGTGCCATGAGTGTCTTGAACATTAAAAGTAAATTGTACCGTGAACGAACACCTCAAGAAACTGATATTTGGATATTTAACTAGTTATTCTGTATTTTTATCAAAAAGCTGTTTACCTGATTTGTTGTAATTCTATTTTATATGTTCCCATTTGTTTATTAATTTACAGACTATTACTTTGACTACTTAATTTGTTGAATTGTTTAGCTGTATATTTAATTCTGTGAATGTTTTCGAGTGGAGTTTTTAATAATCAAAACTTTGGGTGATCTGTGAGTATTTTAATTCATATTGAATTGCACCATACCCTAATATCCCTAAAAGAACTCGTGGTTCACACGGCCCCGTGTGAACAGCCCGTGACCACCACAGATCCCGCGCGCCCTACGTTTCAATACGATTCAGTCCAAAAAGTACAGAGAACAACATAATTTTGTTTGACACATTCTCACATAAACTAAGTCACTAACATAATAAGGCCTTGTATGAAATCATAGCATAAGGTCATATTAAATAACTTGAATAAATTTATATCATTCTGAACTAAATAAATGAATATGATGTAATTAATAAAGTCTGAATCCAAAAAGTAGTTTTGGCTGAAAGGTTCCAAATATTAAGAAGTACAGTATTATTTTGTGAATTTAAGACCAAACCGCAATTTAGTAGAATTAAAGATTTAAAAGGATGTAATAATGTTTACATATGTTTAATGTACGAGCTAATGAATTAGCTCCTCCTCGAATTAAATATGTGCAAATTGTGGTTTTACATTGCCACTCCCGGGTTGTAAAAGACAATCGTTGCCACTTAGAAGGATAGAGGGAATATTAGGTACGGAGAACAAATGGCAGTGATAAGGGAAGTAAACGTATGTCGACTGTCAGGTGGAGATTCTAAACAACAGGCTGTCACGTAGTACAAATCAAACATCTGGAATATTCTGGTTCAGGATGTGACGACATCCCATCTTTCTCAAACAGAGGGGAACTGCAATGAAGTGGCACTTTTTCTGACTCCTCTTTAGCTCGCCAGTCAATCATCAACTTTGTCATGGGCAGGTGTTTTGGATCGTCTTTAGGTCAATTGGTCATGGAAAGACGGATTTAATTGAGTATAAGGAGAGTGACAACCTAAGTTGATGTCTCCCATTTAGTCATATGTTTATATTTAGGAACAATTTGAACTAGCGATAACAATATTAGATTGGAAATTAGTAAAATAATTCAGTCAGGAAATGCTTGTTATTATTAGGTCAGTAAGTTGTAGGCGTCTCGCCGGCTGTCAAGAAATGTAAAACTCAGAATATACAAAAACATAATTTTACCGGTTGTTCTCTGTGGGTGAGAAATGGTGTCTCTTCTTACATGACAAAAAGAAATTTATAGTGTTAGAAAACAAGGTGCTTAAGAAAATATTTAGTCCAAAAATGGATGGAGATAGTGGGGAGTGGAGGAGGCTATATAATTATGAGCTGCATACCCAGTACTCATCACTAGACATTGTTCGGGTAGTAAAGTGTCGCAGATTACGGTGGGCAGGTCATGCGGCACGAATGGGATTATCTAGAGCCGTGTTCAAGGTATTGACTTGCAAACCCAATGGGAAAAGATTACTGGGAAGACCTAGACACAGATGGGAGGATAAAATTTGGATATATCTGTTAGAAATAGGGTGTAATGAGATAGACTGGATATAATTAGCTCAAGATAGGGATAGGTGGCGTACTTTTGTGAGTGCGGTAATGAACTTTCGAGTTCCTAATGCAATAGAGTAAGTAAGTAAGTTGTTCATTGTAGATTAATAAACGCTCCAATAAAAATAATCCCTTATTAAAAAAAGGATTGGAAGGTGTATACTTAATCACTTAATGAATTACCAAAAGTGGGTTGATTAAAAAATTTGTTTCTTTATAGGAAGAGAATTGAATTGAATTATTCCTTCACATACATTCAACTAGTAGCAGATAAGGGAAATCAATTTATATAAAACTAATATTTATCTCATTTATAGACATGTATAACACGTTTAAGATATGTTTCAAAAATGATTATTGTTAAAGTCACTTGAAAAAATTGAATAAATACTAATAATTTAAATACCTATCAGACATTTGACATATATATTTCGACATAGGAAAAACACTTTAGGTATTGGTTATGCTGATATTTTTTTTTACTTATAACTAAAAGGGTATTTTAAAATATTCTTTAAAATATGTGATATGTCTTAAATATTGTTTAAATATGCCCTATTACTTAAAATCTATAAATATGTGAATTTAATGATAAATTAAAAAACATTTTGATAAATAAAGCAAATCAAAACATGCTAAGATCGTGTTCATCATGAAATTGAAGTTGAAGTTTAAAACATGAATATATGGTATATTTGTAAAGGCCATAGCTATATTTTAAAGAATATTTAAACTTAGTAAAGCATTTTCTGACATTTTTAATGGCACATTTGCATGCATATTTCACATTTTTAAAGGAATAAACATCCGAGACCTTCTAAAGGCCAGTACACACAGATCGCTAATCTAAGCTATACCCTGATTTGGTTGAAAGAACAATAGAGAAAATTCAAAGATATTTCTTTGACGCAAACAGTTATAGAGTTTTACTATATTATTTGTGTTATTTTATAGATATTGATATTGTCTATCAAAATTAACAGCTGCAGAAAACATTATTAATGTATGGATATATTAAATTGATTTAGTAACTTCAAATACACTTTCATTGTAATACAAAAACATTTATTAAATGTAAAACCTAAATAGAATATTACTTAAATACACATGAAACAAATTGTCAACATAAATTCAACACTTCTTTTGATATTTTCACCACACTAGCAGTATGTCAGTTCAGCACGGATCCAAAGTCTCGTTATGCGCATGCGCAACCTAAGATGGAAAAATTGTCTGGCCAGCAAACGGAATAAACATAGGGTGGGCTAAGCTTAACTCTCTGTGTGATCTAACACATTTAAATATAGGGTCCGCTACTTTCTAAACAGTTAGCAGAACAAATCCTAGCTCAGTTTAGCTTAGATTAGATTAGATTAGATTAGCGTTATGTGTGTACCGGCCTTAGTCATTAAGATATAAATGTATAATCTGTTTAAAAAAACCAAGAAAAATACAAATATATACCCTAAATGATGTTATAGAGACATTATAAGACTACATAAAAAACGCTAATGGAATTGTGGATATGAGTATGTGGAACCAGTAGAAACTCTTAACCTAGCATAAACCTAATCAATCAAAAGCTGGTGAACTTGGGCACAGACAAATAATAAAACCATACTAGAGATAGGCGATAAATCACTGACTGTGATTTTTCACCGATACCATATGATCACCGATACTCCCAGTGACTAGATCTCAAAAGTATCGGTGATTGAGATATCAGTGATCGGAGATACTCCATACTCGCATCAGATGGCAACAGTTACTCGAGCCACGGAGCGAGTATTGCTTCCTCAAGACACTCGAGTAAATACTCGCTTCGCGGCCATAGTTATTCTTATATTTTCTACCAGATAATTGAGAATCGACCTTATTGACTGGCATGTTTTACGTGCTATTTCTATTTAAAACACTTGATCTCGTAGAGCTCATTTTTCAAAAACAGTATCAGATTGCTACGTAAAAATGATTTTAATGTTTTAAATGTTTCATTCACATGCGTTTTCAATACAAAATATTTGTTGTTAAGAACAAAATCGAAAAGCTTTCTTACTAAGCAAAAAAATCTAAGATTCTTTTTAAAAGTAGGCTGCGAAAAAAAAATTTATTCTTTTTTTCGGTGGTCCTATCCCCCAAATCGCTAATAATAAATTAAAATAAGTAATAGAATAGAAAATATATAAATAAATGTTAATAGTGACTATGCGTTGATGATCCTAATCATCCTATAGTCTAATCTAAAGTTTATTTGCTTCTAATATATGTATAGTTCATCTACTATTAGATGTACGGTATTTAAAATAAAATAACACTACAATAATATAGTGTAACGTGGGGCGCACGTGACCTGGGAGGGTCACAGGCCGTTCACACGTGAAAGTGTGAACCACGAGTTCTTTTAGAGATATTGGGGTAGGTTGCCAAACAAACACGAATAAAAAATGCCCACGGAATATTCAAGGTTTTGATTATTAAAAACACCACTTAAAAAAAACATTAACAGAATTAAAAATACAGCAAATCAATTTAACAAATTAGGTAGTCAAATTAATTATCTAAATCAATAAACCAATAAGGACATAATAAATAGAATAATCTGAATAAATTATAACTGAGTAGTTCACTTAGTTAATAAGTAATAATTGTCTTTAAATTGATAAACAAATGAAAACACATAAAACAAAATTACACTGGATTAACTATAACTAAACAGTTCACTGACTAAGGTAATATAGGCAATTGTTTGTAGATCAATACACAAACAAAAAAAACATTAAATAGGATTACATCAAGTCAAGTAAACAGCTTGTTAAAAAAAATACTGAATAACTAGTTAAATATCCAAATATCAGTTTCTAAAAAAACGTTCGTTCACTGTAATTTTACTTTCAATGCTAATTACACTCACGGCACCCCGCCACAGGTCCCAGTGCCATACACACTACTCTGGCACGCGCCACACAAATACTGTACTCGCTGGTTGACACACTGGACTCGCTGGTCCACTCCCGGCTCACACAGTGTCCACACTGGTCCACACACTCACACTGGCGACTCCCGGACTCATCAGTCGAGAACCAAGAACTGAACCTCCTCGGCTATCGCTGAGCTTGTTTATATAGGGGTGGTGACAGCTAAGGGTCTGGAATCCTCCATTTATAAAGTTAAGAGTCCAGAATAAAATGGGTCCCGACCCTTCCAGAGTTGTCTCCGCCCTCCTCCCCGCACCCCCTCGGCCCCTCTAATCCCCCAGCCAAGTGAGAATGTCGCTGCCTACCTGCTAGACAAGGAGGGAGACAGAGAGAACAAGGAGCGCAGCTAGGGTAAACAATGAGACCACGCTGGTCCCACTGTTAAACACTAATCTTGTTACACCACCCCCTCCTTAAGTCTGTTCGTCCCGAACAGATATCTCAAAGTCTGGACTCTTCTCCCCGATATGCAGCAAGGCGATCGATGTGCACGACCTTCATTTTCCCTCTTGCTCCTCGTCGAATACGGATGACCACGTCGTTTATCTGGTTAATTACTTCATATGGGCCCTCCCATTTTCTCTGTAACTTTGGTGATATGCCCTTTTTCTTCTGTGGGTTGTATAGCCATACTAGATCTCCAGCTGAAAAGCTCCTATCGTTTGCTCGGAGGTCGTATCGTGTTTTCATCCGGTCGCTGTTAATCTTGATTCGTGTCCTTGCAAACTGGTGTACTTCTGCCAGAGTATCGCGAAGCTGTTCGGTGTGTTCTTGTTCAGTTATCTCAGCAAGGTTCTCAGGACGGCCATATAAAAGGTCACAAGGTAGCCGAAGCTCTCGACCAAAGAGCATCTTTGCAGGGGTCACTCCGGTTGTCTCATGGACAGCTGATCTATAGGACAACAAAAACAAAGGAACTCTACTGTCCCAATTATTTTGATTTTCTGAGACGAACATGGACAGGTATTGCTCCAGGGTTCTGTTCAGTCTTTCAACCATCCCATCCGATTGGGGGTGAAGAGGAGTGGTCCTTGTTTTTTTTATTCCTAGAAGATTGGCCATTTCCCGGAATACAGAAGACTCAAAATTACGTCCTTGATCGGAGTGTAGCTCCAGGGGAACTCCGAATCTGCTAAATACATTCTCGATCAAGGCTTCTGCTACTGTAATTGCCTCCTGATTTTTAATGGGTATTACCTCTGGCCACTTTGTGAAATAGTCCATCACAACTAGTAGATATCGATTTCCTTTCTCTGTCGCTGGAAGCGGGCCCATCACATCCACAGCTATTCTCTCGAAGGGAGCACCTACATTGTATTGGTGCATTCGGCTCCTTCCTCTAGTCCTAGGTCCTTTCCTTGAAGAGCAGACGTCACATTTCCGGCACCAGCTCTCAACGTCGTCCCTGCAGTGCAACCAGTAGAATCGGTCTCTTACTTTCTCGAGTGTTTTGTTTACGCCATAATGCCCTCCAGCTGGTGAGTTGTGAAGGTCTTCCAGCACAGTTTTGACTCGATTCTTTGGCAATACCAACTGATGTTTCTTGCGCAGACCATCTGCACTTTCCCACGTTCGATAAAGGACGCCATTTTTCATTACGAGGGAGTCCCACTGAGCCCAATAACTCTTCACTATTGGACTCAGGCCTGACACGTCCTGCCAGCCTGGTTTCAATCCATCTTCTTTCCATTCTATTAATGGACGTATCGAGTCATCTTTCATCTGATCTTCTCTTAGACATTCATCGCCCCAGAATTTTCGTCCAGTGTCTGCGACGTCTTCTTGCAAACGAGTACGTCTTATCATTGGCTGTCCTTCTTCTAATTCATTTCTTTCTCGTCGCTGGCAATGCTGGCGGCCATGTTCCTCGCATGATCTTCTGGATAAGACGTCGGCGTTTCCATGACTATGTCCAGCCCGATGTTGGACTACGAGGTCGTACTCCTGGAGTTTTTGTATCCAACGTGCCATCTGTCCTTCAGGTTTCCGATGAACTAACTCTGTGAAATCGGGTCGGACCAATGTGACGTTGGCACCCGTGTCCACAACCATCCGGCATGCTTTTCCCTCCAACATTCCTTCCACCAATAGAGCGTTGTCTTCACTTTCAAGCGATCGCACATTGAAGATAACCGTGGGAGCATTTTGTGTGGAGTCAGCTGGTCGCCGCTCCTTAAGACTAGCTTTCAGTAGTTTTCCCGGTTGATTCTTGTTCCAGTAGTCACTTTGCTCACTAATCCTCTTTTTCCTACACTGCGAGCGGAGATGGCCAACTTTATTACAGTTCCAACATTCAAGTCGGGTCGTCTTATTAAAATTGGGGCCACGTGGAGCGTTCTGAACCTTATAAATCGATTTAACTTCTTTCACTAAACTTCTGAGTTCATCCAGGAAGTTTTTCTGATCCAGACTTACACCGGCACCCACATCTCCTTCTTCCAAACGTGTGTTCCGTACCACACGTCGCGTGGCCCTTGCAGCAACTTTGGCCGACTCCACTTCCAACGCTCTGGCCAAGGCCTCTCGCATAGTTCGAAGACCTGCAACTCTGACCGTCTGTTGAACTTCACTGTCTGAAATGGCGTCCAGGAACGCACCAACGGCGATTACATCACGTGTATCAGCAGGACAACCTTCAAGGGCCAGCTGTGACAATCTTTCAACATCAGCTGCCAGTTCCGCCAGGGACTCGTTGGGTCTTTGAACTCTGTTTTTCAACTGGGCATGGTAAAGATGCCGAAGGTGTTTGTCACCAAATCGTAGCTCCAGTGCTGACGTCAAGGCATCGTAGTCCAGTCGGGTGGGCTCCGAGAGGTTCTGTAACACCGCCAAAGCAGGCCCCCGGAGCATTGCTGCCAAATACTGGGCTTTTTGCGTCATCTTCCAGCCATTGATTTTGGCCACAATTTCAAATTGCGTTTGATACTCACGCCAGGTACCTTGTCCATCATATGGAGATGGTTTAACTACGGTACGAGATCCTTCTAAGGCACTGATCTCGAAACTGCGTGGAAGTTGAGTGACATTACCCTCACTTGTAGTTGACAAGCTGCTTAAACGTTGATTCATTTCTTCTCGTAGTCGTCCAAATCTAGTTTCCATTTCGTTCTTGACGGTGTCCATCTCTCTCTGCAATGACGTAAATTTACCCTCTATAGTTGAAATCTCTGTTTTTAATTCTTCTTTCATTGCGTTCAACGATGTCATATGTTCCGCCATCTTGTTGTTCAACGACGTAGTATGCGATGCTATTTGGTCCAGCCTGTCATTGTTCTGTTCTCCCATGGCTTGAATAAGAGCCGTTAAACCCTGGATATCCGCAGCCATTTTTCTCGTCGTCATCAAGCAGACACACCACCAATATCCCACTTCTGACACCAATGTAACGTGGGGCGCACGTGACCTGGGAGGGTCACAGGCCGTTCACACGTGAAAGTGTGAACCACGAGTTCTTTTAGAGATATTGGGGTAGGTTGCCAAACAAACACGAATAAAAAATGCCCACGGAATATTCAAGGTTTTGATTATTAAAAACACCACTTAAAAAAACATTAACAGAATTAAAAATACAGCAAATCAATTTAACAAATTAGGTAGTCAAATTAATTATCTAAATCAATAAACCAATAAGGACATAATAAATAGAATAATCTGAATAAATTATAACTGAGTAGTTCACTTAGTTAATAAGTAATAATTGTCTTTAAATTGATAAACAAATGAAAACACATAAAATAAAATTACACTGGATTAACTATAACTAAACAGTTCACTGACTAAGGTAATATAGGCAATTGTTTGTAGATCAATACACAAACAAAAAAAAACATTAAATAGGATTACATCAAGTCAAGTAAACAGCTTGTTAAAAAAATACTGAATAACTAGTTAAATATCCAAATATCAGTTTCTAAAAAAAGTTCGTTCACTGTAATTTTACTTTCAATGCTAATTACACTCACGGCACCCCGCCACAGGTCCCAGTTCCATACACACTACTCTGGCACGCGCCACACAAATACTGTACTCGCTGGTTGACACACTGGACTCGCTGGTCCACTCCCGGCTCACACAGTGTCCACACTGGTCCACACACTCGCACTGGCGACTCCCGGACTCATCAGTCGAGAACCAAGAACTGAACCTCCTCGGCTATCGCTGAGCTTGTTTATATAGGGGTGGTGACAGCTAAGGGTCTGGAATCCTCCATTTATAAAGTTAAGAGTCCAGAATAAAATGGGTCCCGACCCTTCCAGAGTTGTCTCCGCCCTCCTCCCCGCACCCCCTCGGCCCCTCTAATCCCCCAGCCAAGTGAGAATGTCGCTGCCTACCTGCTAGACAAGGAGGGAGACAGAGAGAACAAGGAGCGCAGCTAGGGTAAACAATGAGACCACGCTGGTCCCACTGTTAAACACTAATCTTGTTACAATAGTATATGGCCTGTAATCCAAACAATATTTCCTAAACCAATCGCCATTATGTTACGTTCATTTTTAATGTCACGTAAATTTTAACTGTAGTAAAACATATTACTAAATAAATTACACAATTCCAAGAGTTTCTCATATTACGTCAAATAAGTTTTAATATTGGTATTCAAGTTTAACATAATGTTTGTTGGACAACTAATTTTGCCTAAATTACATAACATTTCACTATAAAAAATTAAGTAACATCTTTTGCTTTCTCGTTTTATCAAATATATAAAACATCTTAAAACGCATACTTTTGTATTGACTGTACATTAGTCAAGCAACATGAAACCCAGATGAAACCTGAAGATTAGGTAGCTGTATGTCAATTGTCAATGTCAGTGACAACAGGAAGAGTTAATTTTAGGCCTTTAAGTATCGAATTCCATTGCAAGCCGCCAAACCCCCGAGTAATTAGTTTGCCTTCCAATCGATACTCATGGGACTATTCGAGTAAATACTAAATACTCAATACTCATAAATACTCCATACTCCATACTAGATACTCGATACTCGGACAACAGCTAAATACTAACTTTGACCGTGGTTGAAAAGTGAAAAAATATTGGTCCATCAAAACACTGTGAATCCAGGTCACAGTGAAAAATCACTGGTATAAATCACCAGTATTTTAAAATTACAGTCACTGTATTCACTGATATCGTAAAATCCCTGTTTTTCCCATAAACACATCCCTCGAATAAAATGTCTAGTCTGATAAGATAAGCGTCGATCTAGTAATATTGGTAAAACATGTGTTATCCATGCAGCTAAAAGCATGACAATACGGTCTCATTTGTGTTGGGGGTGTATTTTTTTTAACTTAAACACTAGTTTGATCATAGATAGGATTAAGTTTAATATCTTATTGACTGTTATCTAAAATTATATATTCTATCTAGGGAATTTAATTCAGTAAATACAAACATTTGTTTATATAAACCAAATTGATACTTTCTTAATATAAAAGATCCTCTAATGAACCTTACCGACGTAATAGACTGTAGCAACCCGACATATGGTCTTTCTGAAATATAATAAAGTGTCATTCTTCTTTATATTTTGATGATAGCTTATTCCTTCTGTTGCTCCTTTAACAGTGTCACAGCTGAACTGATCCCAGAAGCCAAAGCGATCCCGTCCATGAAACCTATCCATGGTAAAGTATCTTTCAGCATTTTGAGGACCAATATGAACAGTTACTTCATCCGTAAAGTTTTTGTAAATCTGCGGGAAAAAGTCTCATCACATTAACAGGGCTCTTATTTATACATTCAAAACATGAAGTTTCACCTATATTTTAAGACTGTGCATACCCAAATGGTAATTACAATGACTATAGACTGCACTAGTGAAAATTAGGAAAAGTTGGTTGAAGCGACCACAATCCTTTTCTGATAGTTTGATATGTACTCAAAAGTATTCATCTGCATCACAAATATTATGTTTAGTAAATTTTACAATAAGGTCAGTCTAAGACAATTATTAAAAGTGAAAATACAAATAAGCTAGACAGTTGATTAGGGGGCTGTTTTAAGTAGCCTTTCAAAAGCCAGCAAAACCAAAGTTATCATGAATGTATATATTCTCAAACAATAATGAAATAATCATTGTGCAGCTTATAAAATTATATAGCCAACTTCACCTCAATATTTAAATGTTCTTTTCAATAAAGATTACATTTCTAAGTTTCTCCTATAGCTTAGACGGCATAAAATAATATTTAAAGCTCATAAACTCAAATTTATGTATTTAACCAAAACTTCTACTTGCCTACCATGTTCAGAATTCCGAGGTTTTCATCAGGTACCATGAATGGTAGGAGATCTCTACCCAAGGTAATGAGTGGATCCGTGTTGTTCCAAAAATAATCGTTCACTGTAAGATGAACAAATGGCTGAGAATTCAGTTTTCTCATAATCATGTTCATGGAAAACTTGACCAAAAAACTTGGATCATGGAGATATGATGCTATACCCTGTTACCAATTAAGACATAAAACTCAATTAGTTTGAAGTCAGTTTCCTTAAAATCTTAGCATTAGTAATACAAGTTATTTCAGATCCCAGAAAATAAAGGTCAGTGAAGTTAACAGAAATACTAGGGGCACAAATTATTAGACCTATGCCAATATTAAGATGATTCAACCAGCAAGCTTCTCCTAGAATGAATAGGCTATAACATTTTGACAGGGAATTTTTAACATGGTTGAAGGGGGGTGTTGTGTTGTGAAGAGGGGGATGGGCAGGTGGAGTGGGAAAGTAAGCTGGGATTGCCAGCTCTTTGTTAACAACAGTGTTGTCATAGCACTACCTCTTTTTTTTCGCTAATTTAGAACATGAATGGTCACTGCATGGCTCACCTGGGAGTTGTGGTCTTGAGTTTGAATCCCGGCCACTAAGATTAAAAGAATATTAATAATTTAAAATAATGAACTTAATACACGTCTCGCAAAGTATTTATTGTACTGAATACTATTAGGCCTATATTTACAAAATGTGTTCTTAGAAGAAGAAAAAATATATTACTAGGCAATTTAATGAAATAATTTGAGTGGTGAAAGTTTAAGGGTTCTTTTGTTATGCTTTTAGCACCAAGTCGTACTAACCGTTCGCGGTATACTCATAAGTACTAATTACGCTAATTAGTTAGGGATTAAGAAAGCTGAATTTAGAGGAAGTGCACTCGCATTTGCGTAGAGAGAGAGTGTGGGAAACAATTTATAATAAAACTACCCTCTGTATATCTGACAGAGATCAAACCCCGATCTTCCTGTCTTTAACGCTCTAGTCTACGACGAGAATGACGCATTAGATGTCATGCTAGCACCGGAGCACGTTCTAGAGTTCTTTATTTGTAGTAAAAAAAGTAATACTTTTCGTTGTTGTTGTTATTATTATAATAGTTAACAGAGCTCATGATGGGCACCTTACAAACCGGCCGGAAAGCTGTAAAAATGTTGGAGTGCCACGTAGGTCAAATGACCTACAAGATTGGAACCAACTGGTCGACAAGCTTATGCATAAGAAGGCAAAGTGATCGATAGCCTACTAGTTGACCAAATAAATAAAAATATTTCAAAGCTTGAGTGTGTCAAGTGATAGACACGTTTAGGACCATGTGATAAGATACACAACTGTTTGACATGAGAGGACCTGTTGCATACTAAAGTCGAGATGGATTCAATGAAACAATTGAACGACAAGTCAATAGATTGCAAACAACGTGTTCCACAACAAAATCGTAAACGGAAAATAGCACGTAGTCTATGAAAACTTATTTTTTAACCAAATTTATAGCTCTAATAAATACCCACATTTGTGGTCACAAGGTCCAATGCGTCATTCGCATTCCTTATTCTGCGTATAGCTCAAACGGGGAGTGAAAAGCTAAGGAAAAAAATAC
>CABFVZ010004401.1:37414-50053 GCA_902151445.1 Timema monikensis
TGCTGAAGGCTAGGAAAAATTCTAAATATTAAACACCTCTAGTAGCTCTCCGAAGTGCTTTTTATGGTTGCACAGCTCCCTAATTTGTACTTGTATCTTAATTTTGTATATTGTTTGCATCATAAATAAAGTCATGTATAGTTTGTTCATAAATTTTTGTGGAGGGTTTGAAACCCCACCTCCCCCCATATGCGGTCTTGTATGTACCTGAAAACATCGTGGATCAAATATTTCATTGTTTTAAGTTTATAACGATTCGTGTTCGATTTCGCCTTTTTGTTTCGTTTTCTAGGTTTTTATGCACATTTCATTTTTAAGGTTGAACTTAGCCATGTTCAATAAACACGCCAAATTATGTTGTTTTTTTAGAAAATGTCTAAAGAATGCAGATTACTCATGTGACATTAAATATATTTTTAAAACTTTTAAGATCTTTTTAATGTTAAATTTATAACCAGTAATAAAAGGGAAACTCAGTTTTATACATTCATGAAGTTAATTGTAGTATTCAGATAAACTATAGGTCTAAAATCAACACGCATTTTGATGTACCAAGAGATGAGTTCCTTTTGACATTTTGAGTTGAAGAATAAAACTTAACACAGTACAATATTATCCAAGTACCAAATTACTAGAGGAAGGAAAAAGAGACAAAATAAATGTCACAACTTGTCACTCAAGTAGTAAGAGGCAGTGCTATATATACATATAAAGCACTTAAAAGTGAGTCATTAGTCGGAGACCGGGGTAGCCCGGTCGTTCCTTGGTCGGCTAGTTAGTCTGTGTTATCGGTAGGTACAGTAAAACCAAGAAGTTTCAGGAAATGGACATAACTAATTTACGTTTGCATTGATTAACGCAGTGTAAATAATAAAATAAAAGAGTAGAGTTAGACTAATAAACCAAACAAATTTGAAATAACGGCATTATGTACTACAAAATGATATAAAATCGAAGTATCGGGGTATAAAACGAAAAGTACTTGTATAAGATCAAAAATTATGTAATTTTACAACTATTAAATATCTTATAAATTAAAAACTAATTTGATTTAAAATATTGTAAGTACTTCATTGCATACACTCCATATGCATGTCTTGCTAGAATAAATTTAATCCCCATACATTAACTACTTTACCTTAAAATAAGTACGCAAAATGGATAAAATAGTAGGTTTGACTACTTATAACTCGATAACTGTAATGAATTGAAATAAATTAATCACTATTTAGCGCTTATACTTATACACTTATTAAAATAATGCAATAAAATTTTGATGGTCGAATGACCTTAAGCGCTGAACTTGGGTCACAAAAATATCCCACTATCATTATTTATGCCACTATAGTTTTAGGGAAAATAAAAAAAAACTTTGGGTGCCGCTGCCAACTTTCTGTAGCAACATACAAAATTACATAAATTCTGAGACCTATGTTATAAACCAAGTGGAATAGTTACGCTTTCACTTCAAGACTGGCCCTTGTTGATCCTCTTAGGGCTTGTCACAGTGGCTTTAAAATGGGGTTCACGAGGATTATAGGATGCAAAAAAATTGGACAAATATAATATTTATAGCTAAAAATTAAAACATTATATTTTACCATATGATTTCAACTGCTCACTGTATTGATAATGAGGATACGTTTCATATTGGGCAATTAATTGTACTTTAAATTGTTATCTTTAGAAAGGATAATATTTTTTTCTAAATACAAATGTAATAACTTTTAAATTATACACTCTTCTTTGAATAGGTAATGTAAAATTTTTGTCAATGTTTTCAGCAGTTTATAAAAATCACTGGTGATTTATTAGTTGTATAGTTACTAACTAAATTCACTTAGTGGCTATTGGCAGACACATAAGTTTTGGGTGCTTTACTTAAATAAAGGGGTGATAATTTTAAATGTAGTGAATTAAATTTAGGAGTACGAGTATCCTATAACTATAATTTGAGACGCCATAGTTGTCGTAAAAATTCCAGTAATCTCACGAAAATTGGGAGAAGTCGTTTTTAGAAAGTGTACCTGCATTATCATATAATCTGTGTGTGTCGGTGCGTGGGGATGGGGGTGGGTGGGGGTGTGGAGTTGGGTAGGTGGAGGGATTGGGAGATAATAGTAGTAGTAGTAGTAGTAGGGGGTAAAGTATGATAAATCATAGCATTGACCTCATGACTTCATAGTCAATTGCAATCAGTATATTACGTGTGCTGGCACCTTACACCATGTGACCACAGACAAAAACAAAAATAGATCCTCTCTTTCAAATAAGCTGCAAGCCTTATCTTCTGTAACCACCTATGTTATAAATTTTCTAAACACAAGCGAATATTTAGTACTGAAATAGTTTTTAGGCATATTTTGTATTTTAATCAGGAGCATAGTGCCACAAATTAAGAAAATGTTGCCAATAGTTTGTTCAGTTTGGTACTGCAGAAAAAAAAACAATTACCATAATTTGTGCACCCTTAATTTTCTTCATAGTTACACTTAACATTTAACATTCAACACTTAAATCAATGTGTGCTTTTAGAACCACAATAGTAACAAATTCTTAAATGACCATAATAACTCCATAGCTTCAACCCTCAAGGAAGCTATATTGACTGAGTGACTAGCACATGTTGGCTAAGATAGTGTCAACATTTGCAGATAGAGGGTGTCACGTGGTTATCACAACGAAGAATCCTCTCATTAATCTTAGTTTTTTAGACAGGAACTGCTACTTATTTATTCAAGTAGCTCCTCAATAATTATTGTCCTCACGAAGCTGAGTTGACCCCGTTATGGCCAGACCCACTGCTTAACGGACAAATTTTGAAGCACCGGGGCTCGAACCCGGGACCTCTGGGTCTGTAGCCAGGAACTCCGACCACTAGACTACAGAGGCGGTCATTCTTAAATATATTATACTATTAATTATGTCTTAGGTTGTGCTACATAAATAAGCCAGTTGTATATGTAGTCACAAAACGCTTTAAACAAAAAAGAACAAAATTGTTGGTACCTCATATGGGCCAGTCAACAAGTACATTGTTAGAGGGATCGATCATGGACAAGCTGTAATTAGTTTAAATTTGATTGATTGGGTTTAAGAAAACACTACTAATTTTGCATCCCATGAAAGGCGAAGATTTGGCCACCATCTTGAAATGGGAGCAAAAAATTTTGTTATTAATATTTTAATATTTCTAAACATCTAGGCTAGTATCAACTTTAGAGTAACATATGCTGTTACAAAAATTAAAGATGAGTAAATTATTTACTAAAGAGGTTATATATATATATATATATATATATATATATTACTGTTTCGAAGCTATAGGCGTCGAAATATGTACTTGCTTTGGGGTGTTGGCTAATTTTGTTTTATTACTGGCGACTTGCAACTACACAATTTGCTCATTTTTTATGTTTTATAAGATTTTTATTGATTCCAGTCAAGAAATCATTTGGTTTACTTTGTACTCGTTTCCACACTATATAGATGTAGAGTAAGTCAGTGTTGTTTTCTTTATGTGGTATCCCAAGACTCTTAATACCCTATACTGACCTTAAGTTTCTATTGAATTTGAAGGTTCAATCAATTTTCCGTTTTTTTCTTTCCAAGCTACCACCAATATTGATCATTATATGCCTCAATTTCATCTTAATTTTGTACAACATCCATCTCATATTCAGGAGCTAGTTGATAATCGTCAGAATATTCCAACGCGTTTTATACTTAAATATCTATCTCCTCCTCGTTGTCTAATTCATCTGCGTCTACAATATTTGAAAAAAAATTTGCCCTGGCATGAACTACAAACCAGCTTTGTGACAGCTATATTTGGCAATGCAATGCTTTGCATATTTACAACAAATGAGTTTCATTAACTTCTGAGGAGCTGGCTATTGTAGAGTGGGGATCGGTAACAACCCATTCTTTGAATTTTTTCATACCCAGTCTATAGCAGTAGAGTAAGTCAGTGTTGTTTTCTTTATGTGGTATCCCAAGACTCTTAATACCCTATACTGACCTTAAGTTTCTATTGAATTTGAAGGTTCAATCAATTTTCCGTTTTTTTCTTTCCAAGCTACCACCAATATTGATCATTATATGCCTCAATTTCATCTTAATTTTGTACAACATCCATCTCATATTCAGGAGCTAGTTGATAATCGTCAGAATATTCCAACGCGTTTTATACTTAAATATCTATCTCCTCCTCGTTGTCTAATTCATCTGCGTCTACAATATTTGAAAAAAAATTTGCCCTGGCATGAACTACAAACCAGCTTTGTGACAGCTATATTTGGCAATGCAATGCTTTGCATATTTACAACAAATGAGTTTCATTAACTTCTGAGGAGCTGGCTATTGTAGAGTGGGGATCGGTAACAACCCATTCTTTGAATTTTTTCATACCCAGTCTATAGCAGATTTTCCATTTCAATACCATTGCTGGATTTGGTTGGAAGTTCGAAACGAGTGCAAACTAGCTGCATCTTTGGTTGGTGGTAGTGATGATAGGCTTGGAAACTATTGCTAATATATTATGCGAAGCACTGCTATCTATATTTATTTAACGATACACAGTTTTGTGCTATATACAGAAGAAGCAGAAGGCTTTCTCCTGCTTTTTCAATGTCCTCTGGAGACCCACTTGGGTCCTTGAAAACCTTAACAGCTCTTTCTCCTTCTGGAGAAGTTTAACACATTTCATTTTCCCCTGCCTGTATTATCCGGAACTAGCATTGGAGTCACTAAATAACTGTAGGTACCAAAAAAAGGTAGTCCCTAAAGGACTTATCTAAATCGGTACTGTGGTGTACATGATCCTGCTCTGAGACTTTCCTTTGACCTGCTTAAAAAATAAATGTTAGGGTGAGATCCATAAATAGCATTAAGAATGATAAATAAATGTTCTAGCCTATTATAATAACCGATTTGTAGTGATTTGATTTTTCAATAACAGTAGTGACAAATAATGTAGGATATCAGCATTTTCAGCAGCTTTCTTGACAGCATTTAGCTCCTATCACCCCTTTTGAGATAACAAAATTAGTGCCCTGGTCACTAAACATCTCATGCACTGATTCATGTCGAGCCATAAACCGCAAAAAAGCCGCCAAGAATTTGTCCGTGGTCAATTCGGACTACCTTTCTAAGTGAAATGCATGAGTCGACATACACATAACAAGGCAGATGCACGCTTTCATTGTCTTAGCTTTCGAATGCGGCCCAACGTTATCGTATATGGACCCCCGTAATCGACCACAGCTGTGTGGAATGCTTTCACTTCCTCCAATATTGCCGTGGGAAGCTCTCCCGTCACTGGATCTGTAGACATGGATGTGCCTTAAAGCACGGGATGCATTGGCCTATCCATCTACGAACGCCATCTCTGCCCGCCATGATCCAAAATTGCTTCCTGATCATGCAATAGAGGTTCTGAGGGCCAGGGTGTCAATTTAATTTGGTGGTACTCATCCATAATTTAATTGTTAAAGTGATGATCTCGAGGCAACAAGAGTGGTTGCTTTTGCGCAAAGAATCACTTGACGTTCAACAACCGTCCACCCACCCGTAGGAACCCAACTTCGTCCACAAAAGGATATAACCTGCCAATTTCCCCCAGCATGGATTTCTAGCTTCCAATCGAGCTATCTCCTTGATGAACTCCTGACACTGTACCAGTTTCACAAGAAGAAGCATGGCCACTGATAGTTCCTCTGTGGTGAAGTCACCTAGATTTGGCCCTTAAAATCTTATTCTATCCATCCATCGTAGAATAAGGGTGGTAGCTCTCTTTAATGTTGACAGTCTGGAGATGCGATTCATCCATTGAGTAAGACTCTCAGTAGTATCTACAGTGACGTTACCCGCCTCGGTGGTGTAGTTGGCTAATGCGCTTGTCGTGTTGAGCTCGACCGCTGAGGATGGGGAGATCGAGGTTCGAATCTCGGTCGGGTGAACTGAGGGTGGTTTTCCTAAATGGTTTTCCACTCTCCCTCCACACAAATGTGGGCTCACTTCCTCTAATTCAACCTTCCCAATTCCTAAATCCATTAACGTAATTAGTACTTAAAGCCAAATAACCCGAACGGTTAGTAAGACGCGGTGCTAAATATATATACTGTGACGTTCAGTGTCATTGACCTCTCTTCTTCTGTCACTGAGCTTACTTACTGGAAGATGTGTCAGCATTCCTCAGTTTGACTCAATAAAGCTGGTCCACTCCCCAACAAGGAATGATCCAGAAGTTCACTAGGGAACAAGCCCCTACTGGCGTAGTCCGCCAGGTTAGTAGGAGTTGGGACGTGCCAAATTGATCTGGGGATAGCCACTCTTGTATCTGACTCACAATATTGGCAACAAACTTCGATTGGGTTACGATTTTATCCATCTCAACGTTACACTATAATTAGTCCAAGGAGTGACAAAATCAATGTCAAACTCATTATAAAGAACTTGACTTACATGTTTGAGGAGCTTTGTAACCAGTAGTGCAGCACAAAGCTCTAATCAGGACAATGTTATCCTTTTAAATGGAGCGAATTTAGCCCGTGCAAACAGGAACCAAACCGTAAAATTCCCGTCCTGACCTTCAACCCTCAAATAGACAAGCCTACCATATCTGCGTTCAGAACTGTCCGTGAAGCCGGGGAGCTGTAACTTTGCTTTTTTATCAATTTTAAGCCACCTTGGGATCTTTAGTTTTGACAACAGATGGAGCTCCTCTAGAAACCAGCACCACTTTCCCTGCACGTGGAACTCTCCAGCTCACTCATGAAAGGAAATATTTCCATTGATATAGCAAAGTACTATTGGGGTAGATCCACCAGCAGTTCTTTTTGGTTAAAAATCCATTTTATTATCTGGAAGCAAGCCTTTACTAGCATCTAGATCAGTTTTTACTGCAAGCGTTTTGCCGTTGATAGGTACTTGACCGACGTCGCCACATCATCAAAGTAGCTTGCTGTCTGCAATGCAGCCACCAAGCAGCCGGAAATGTCGCTCGTTCATCCTCAACAAGCTGATGGAAAGTACAAAACGCCAAACAGAGAGCAGCTGAAACCCCATACGTCACAGTGGCCATAGAGAATTCCCTCAAGGTGTCCTCTGGATTCTCTCTCACCAAAATATTATCTGGTACCAGTGGTGCTTCTTGCTGTCAAGTATGGTGCAGTACATTTGCCTGGTTACAGTAATAAGCACCAGTTTGTATACATGAAATTTTAGCAATACATCCGCAATTTCCTTCTGCAATGAGGGGCCGCTGTGAAAAACTTAATTTAAGGTGATACCCATGGTTGATTTCATCGATGCATTGAAAACAGCACAAAATTTGATTATATCTCACCCTTTACCTTGCTGAAGTATGCAGGGGTGAGGAATGTAGTAGTGTTCTTCTCCTGATGGATCCAAAGCTGATAGAATTTTCTGAGAGTGGGAAATGGAGTTCACTACCAGTGCATCTACCTCTAAGATTGATGTATCTCTAGGCTGAAACTCGCAATAAGCCACAGCCCTTGCTGTGCCTAAGGGCGTGCTTCCCATGCCAAACAATTGCACTGTATTCACATTATTTATCCTAAGTCCAAGCCGCTGTACACAATATGATGTTATAAGGGACTCTTGATTCACACAGTCCAAAAGAACATTTAGCGGTTCATATATTCCATGGCTGCTCATAATAGACGTTGTAACGGTCATAAAAATTACCCATGACCCTGTCAGTGCCGCAGGAAAAGTGTACTCTACTGATGCCACCAAACTTGTGGTTGAAACTTGACCTTCAGTTCTCTCATTGCCATTGGTCCTATTTTTCTTATAGACAATTGCAACCCATCGTCAATATCGGCAGAATCACCTTCAGGGTGTAGCAACCTATGGTGGTGGCCATTACAGTGGCAGCATGATAATTTGGTCGAACACTCCTTCTAAAAATGCTCTCCTGCTAAACACAGAAAACATATCCTCCTATCCTTTGAAATCCTTAATCATAGTGATATATTCATGCCTTCACATTTCTTGCATTGGTAGATTTTTTTTTGCAAAAACACAAATTTTAAGAGGACACAATGTGTGCAACCACAACAAATGCTGAAAAACTCTATGAACACACAGTATTTCATGGTTTTCCCACGTTCTTTGACCCTGAGAGTGATGTGTTTAACCACTTAACCAATTAGGCTGCCTAGAGCAAATCTACCTAGTTAACTAGAAAATCCTTAAAGTTAGCCTTAAAGTTCCTTCCTTCAGTTTCTGCTGTCAACCTTCCATGTGCTCTGGGGCTAGCTTACTTCCTAGGATGAACAACATGGGTAATGTCCAATTTTCCACAACATGACTTAGTGGACGAAAGGCAGCTAGATATTCGTTTAGTAGTCTGACACATGAGCAGATAGAGCCAGATTCTTTATTTATCTGCAATAAATCTAAGATGGCTGGTATATACGAATAAGATAAACGCTGCGTAACATGGTACCGGTCTTTTAATAGCTTCCAATCCTGTGGATACGCAGCTGCCAACAGTGGTACCACCAAGACAGTTGACAAAGCTTAACCAGCCAAAGCTGATCTTAGATGCATATGTTTCTGAATATCAGATAACTGATTGTTTGAATGAATAGTTGCTTCAAATAAACCTGAGAAGTGTTTCCATTCCTTCAATTTGAAACTAAACTGCTTTATAGCCAGTTTTGGTAAGGTAATTCTTACAATAGGAGAGCTACCGGCAGCTGATCCTTACCCAGGCTGGTTTTATGAGGGAGTCTAACTTACTTTTGGTGGGAATACTACTGCACAAATATCTTGTACATTATAGAAACAAACATTATATTTTTGTATTTCATCTTAATATTCTCTTTGTACTTTAGTTGTTTGCTTAGAGGCCAGTGGCACCAATTTGGTTATAATTTCGTTAATATCAGCTTAGATCTATTTGATGTGAGCAGTTATCGCATGCAATAAACATTTATCCTTATTATTACTCGGGTTTGATTCCACTCACTGAACCACCTCATCGGCTCTGATAATTATAGCCATTAAAGCTTCGCATTGAAAGGTATAATCCTCAAATATGCCCATATTTTATTTAGCTTCCTCAAATTATTTAGATAAATTGGCAAGCGTACTCTAACATGTAGGTGATATTAACAGAGAACTCAACGGCATTTTTAACTTGCCAAGCACACTAAAACATCAAAGTAGTTAATGGTCCACTAGCCGTAAGTAGCTCCCAACAATTAAAAAATGGAAGGATGCAAGCTTGCAAAACTAAATTCCCACTACAAAAGATATTTTCCACAAGCGTTTTCAGCTACTAAATCAATAAATTAAATCAATGCACCATTTGCACTTAAAATGCAACTAGCAACAAACCAGACGCTATTACTAAACCAATACCTAGTGAATGAGACAAAGTTACAACTAGACACAATTATCATAAAATAATTATCCAAGAAAAAAAAACAATATTTAACGTATCTAAACTAACGAGGTATCAAAGTAAAGTATTGTTAAGTATCTCCTTATAACAAATTAGTAAATAGGAACTACAAATTACATTCAAAATACAAAATTATAACCTACAATTCAATAACTTCCAGATGGGCTCACAATTTTAGACAAAAAATTAAACTTTATTACTTTAACTTTTGAGATCTGAAACTTAAGTAAACGAGGAACGAACTAAATAAATACTCAACTTGATGCGAGTGCTAGGATCTAGCCAACCCTGAACGACCTGGAAACTTTTAGTATTATGAATTCACACTAATCATTAGTATATCTGAATTTACCAACAGGAAAAATCTCTCAACGAAGACTATTAACTAAACGAACAACAAAGTTAACAGGCTGAAGAGAAAATTGAAATAATTCATGAACTTTATGCCACGATGACTACGATAGAATACAGTGTAAGCTTCTACTCACGTTACTAGGTGTTGATCTGGCAACAGTGAACCAAAAATGTTGAAACCACGGGCTAAACTAAATTTGCAGAGTAGTAACCGTGATTGCAACTTATCAATGAATCTTTGTGGACTGTAATGTTTCAATTAAAAGGGTTCAATACTAGCAAACACAACGAAACACTCAAATAAAATATAAATAAATTCTCCAACTATCTCACCTGTTGGTTTTTACAAGGCAGAGTGCCTTAATCAGGCGTGACAGTCTTTATCATACACAGTTGATGGCTTACTCGTAGTTGTGGCGATTACCACTAGGTGCCTATCTTCAACACGATACTTTGGAGCGTATTAATACAACCAACGTCAACAGTCAACGTCAACAGTCAACGTCGTTAACTTTCACTTTCAAGGCATGTGTTCCTGTTGTAATTAATAAAGATCAGCTGTTTTAAATCTCTTTCTCCAGGCAAATACCTTGGGTAACTCTTTAGCCTAGCTATCTAAGATAACTCCTGAGATAATACTTGTGCTACGATATTTATCTTGACCTATATACTATCCAGACTAATGACCTAAGTACACTTTAAAACAGATCTCAGCGCTATTGAACTTCCACAACATCTAGAATTTAAACGAAACACTATCAAATTGACAACTGTTGAAAACCCGGTATGTTAGTAGAAATACAGTTACACAATACCCACGTGCTTACTAATAAAAACCTTGGCTT
Source organism: Timema monikensis (assembly GCA_902151445.1). NCBI lineage: Eukaryota > Metazoa > Arthropoda > Insecta > Phasmatodea > Timematidae > Timema > Timema monikensis. The sequence goes on from CABFVZ010004401.1 coordinate 48,053, forward strand.
GTTAGATTAAATATTAATGTACAATTTATTCAGCTACTTTGCAGTACAAGCCTTGGGGAAAAGGTAACACACTTAAAGAATGTATTTATCCTCGTGGCTACTGGAAGAAGATGTTAATATAAACAGAGACACACTACTTTTCATTGACATTGATTTAACATGCTTGTTCTGAACCGAGTAATTATATCAACACACGACTTATAAATCAACTTAAATCATAAATCTAGAACAGACACAACACCCAGCCTCCAGCCGTTAATTCACCACTGTGAAAGGGTGAATCCATATTTAACCAATGATAATTTTTTAGACCATGCCGGGAATCAAACCCAAGACACCTAGCTACGTGGACAGATACGCTACCGACTGAACTAAGCTGTTGGTAGAGAGAGACTCTACTCAATTTGGTAGCTGTAAAAACCTTTATACGTTAGCTTAAATTCGGAACTCTGTTACACATGTTATCTGTGGTAGAACACTTATTGTGGCTAGCTGTCAATACGTTGTATCCAGAAAAAATTGTGGCGGCGGAATCTTATTTGTGTGTGGGCAGGAAAGAAAACAAAATGTTTTTTAGGGTCTTCCCTATCATCCCCAAACGATCCTAACCTTCCCAATAAAGTTATGAAAATAGAATGTTTCTAAAATCTATTTGGAATTTCCTATTCGACATTTTGAAAATTGGTTATTTTTATAAGTTATTTGGAGCAGTCTTCCCTATAAACTTTTTAATATTTTTACGCCTTTATTTTAAGTAGTAATCCCCTTGAATAAAAAAAAACATTCCTTTCCATTTAAAGTGATCCTCCCCTATAAATTTGGATGCATCTAGAAGCTATTTGAGGTGGCTTACTCCGGAAAATTAAAAAAATTGAATGCATCTAGAAGTAATTTGGAGTTTGGTTTAAGGCCATCATTCAATTTAATAATTGATAATATCAGAGGATTTGAAATGTATCTGAGGAGTGGAGAGGGTTCAAACGTATTCCAGGGGGGCAAGGACCTACGGTTACACCACCACTGAGAGAGAATATTTATTTGACCAATGGTAGAAACCATGGAATGGCAGACTTAATACAGAGCCTATATCCACTCAACTACTGGTAGATACCTCGGTATGTAGCTCTACATAATATACACATGTACTACCAACATGGCTAGCGCTAGAAACCTTAGTATTGTAACGTTGGGCGCACGTGACCTGGGAGGGTCACAGGCCGTTCACACGTGAACCACGAGTTCCTTTAGAGATATTGGGGTATGCTGCCGACCAAACACGAATGAAAATGCCCACGGAATATTCAAGGTTTTGATTATTAAAATTACAACTTACATACACACACTGATTAATTGTATATCTAAATTAATTATAACTAAACAAGTAATTGAGTAAAATAAAAAAAGAGCCTTAATCAAGTCTGTAACTTAATTAAAATAATATAGAGCACACAGAGATGTAAATAAATCGAATAAACAAATTAACAACTATAAAACACCTAATAACTACTCAAATATTTAAAAACCGTCACAAAAATGTTCATTAACACAGTAGTTCACAATAACAACAAATGTCACTTGTCTCACATACGATACACGGCGGTGACCCGCTATACACAAACGCCGGACTCGCTGATCCACCCACAGATGCACCGACCTGCTCGCTGGTCACTCTGGTTCACACACTTGACACGCCGGTCCACACAATGTACACGCCGGTACACACACTCGCACTGGGGACTCCCGGACTCATTAGTCTAGAACCACGAACTCAATCTACACGGCTATCGCTGAGCGTGTTTATATAGGGGTGATGACAGCTAAGGGTCTGGAATACTCCATTTCTAGAGCTAAAAGTCCAGAATAAAAAGGATCCAGACCTCTCCAGACGTGTCTCCTCCTCCCCCCCAACACCCCCTTGGCCCCTCTAATCCCCCAGTCAAGTGAGAAGGTCGCTGCCTACCTGCTAGACAAGGAGGGAGACAGAGAGAACAAGGAGCGCAG
>CABFVZ010004402.1:0-10244 GCA_902151445.1 Timema monikensis
CTCTACATAGCCCCAGTGTGACTGGGATAGTGGAGTCTAGTTCATCTACCAGCAGTATTGTACTCTACATAGCCTCAGTGTGACTGGGGGGGATTGGAGTCTCTGGTTCATGCCAGCAATATAGTATAGCCCTGATTTTGAAGGAGGCCCGTTTTATAAGGTATAATTCGAGTCTTACTGTATACCAGTATTTAGGTAAAATAAAAATCCCTCGAGAACGGACTTTCTGAGAAAATCAGGGCCTATTTACCACTTTCTTCCTTACCCTTAGCACCAAGAAATAAACACCGTTGTCCTTATTTTTGTAATTATTATATATTACTGGAATGGGCGTAAGACATGCACAAGTGAACGACTGAACTATTTAATTCAACTGCTCATTTAATTAAATTGAAGGTGACACTTGGTGGTCTAAGGGTAAGGTTGTCAGACTTCTGTGCTTGGGGTCCGGGGTTCAATCCTCGGTCCCGGCACAGATTTATCTGATTACCAAACCCTTCCTTCCCCTCTGACAAGTTATCTTGTGAATGTGGGGAATGCCAGGCCTCCACCGTGGTTCGGATCCCACGTTAAACTGTAGGTCCTCCATTTCAATCTCGCAATCACCCTAGCATTACACATTAGCGTAAGTGCGTATAACCCGAATTGGTAGTAAGTCGCGGTGATGATAATGATAATAATGATAATAATAATGATAATAATAATAATAATAATAATAATAAATGAATCACGTCCAGCTATTTCCAAAAGTCCACAGTTCTCTACCAGGACAAGTTATCGTATAGACCACATTTTCTTACGAAGTGACATCTGATAGTATATATAGTAACGTTTTATTTTATAACTATCATATATTCATACGTCAGGTGATGATAAATGCAGCTATAAATATAAAATGACACTAATAATAAAGGAAAATTTATGAATTTTGAAGGCATCAAATAAGTATCTTTTAAAAGGAGCTAAAGGCCAGGTCCTCACTCTTATCCTATTCCTCGTAAAGGGTTCGGTTCACAGAGCACGCACATACATGTAGTAATCGTATCCTCTTTGAGGCGGCACGTTAAGATCTGATACAAGTGTGAGCCCGGCTTAAGGTCATTTGACAACATTTTATTTCACTATTTTTACAAGTGAATGAGTATAAGTTGTAAACAGTGATTCAATTATTTCAAATAATAATAATAATACTTACGCTAATGTGTAATGGTAGGGTGAGTGTGAGATGAAATGAAGGACCTACAGTTTAACGTGGAATCCGAACCACGGTGGAGGTCTGGCATTCCCCACATTCACAAGATAACTTGTCAGAGGTGAAGGAAGGGTTTGGTAATCAGATAAATCTGTGCCGGGACCGAGGATTGAACCCCGGCCGCCAGCANCCACATTCACAAGATAACTTGTCAGAGGTGAAGGAAGGGTTTGGTAATCAGATAAATCTGTGCCGGGACCGAGGATTGAACCCCGGCCGCCAGCACAGAAGCCTGACACCTTACCCCTAGACCGCCAGGTCACCTTCAAATAATTACAGTTCACGAGCTATAAGAGGTCAAACTTGATATTTTATGATTTTTGCGTACGATTAAGTTAAAGCAATTAATGCATGGGGTTGAAATTTAGTATAAATAAACATGAAATAGTGATAATAAATAAAATTAATACTATAACGCGCTACTCTCGCAGTAGACTAGAATGCCGATGACGGGGAGATCGCGGTTTGAATCTCGGTCGGGTATAGTGAAGGTAGTTCCCCCCCCCCCCCCCGAACGNCTATAACGCGCTACTCTCGCAGTAGACTAGAATGCCGATGACGGGGAGATCGCGGTTTGAATCTCGGTCGGGTATAGTGAAGGTAGTTCCCCCCCCCCCTCCGAACGGTTTTCCAATCTCTCTGTGCAAATGTGGGTACACTTCTAAATATAACCCTTCTAATCCCTAAAACCATTAGCATAATTAGTATATATGCGTATAACGCAAATGGGTCGTAAGACTCGGTGCTTAAGAAAATTAATGTAAAATGACCTTAATAAAACCAAGGTAGAGAGAAAGAGGGTTGTTTCAGGTATTGAGAGCGCGGCCTTGAAAAGGCAGACAAAAGGTCCCACGGCTACCTGCGAACCCTCGCCAATAAGACTTAGTGCTGCTGCGACCTTCGATGCCGGTTTCTTACCAGACAGCGGACTAAACACAACTGGAATGTTGGATCAAGGATGAGCAAACAAGTGGACTGGGAACAATGGACCACCCGCACATCACATCACATCACACCCCTCAGGTGTGAGCAGACAAAGGAAAACAAGGCACATCTACCCGGGAATTAGATACAAGACCAAGCCCTTACCATAAATATCACAGAGATGTTGGAAGAGCGAACAGTTTTGATTCTAAAATTATGCAGTGTGTTACTTATTTCAATTCAAATCTAATGGAGACACCCCGGGCTGCCATAAAAAAAACCTCTTAGAAAACAAACTTGCTATAGCGACAGCCCCAGACCATATGAAAGTTAAAAAAAGTCTTCCCATCTAAATCGGACATCTAGCTACTGTCAATTTCCATAGAAAGTACTCTCTCTGACAACTATAAAAGTTACTAGATCTACTTTCAGGTATTCCCACGCAAACTAATGTTATCTGCAGCTGTTACATTTGATATATAAAATCAATAACTATAAAATATCACTAATAATATAATAAAACCAGCTTCTGTGGACGCGTGGTCTAAGGTGTAGCTTTAAATAGATTTAGACTACACCGCCGGTGAAAGAAGAGATCGGGGTTCGAATCCTGGATAGGTGTATTAGGGTGGTTTTCTATTCTCCCTCCCCGCAAATACGGGTACACCTCTACATTTAACCTTTCCCATCCCTAACCCATTATCGTAATTATTAGTAAAAATGCGTATAGCCCGAACAAGTAGTAAGACACAACCCTAAAAATTTTTATAAGAAAATCATTTTGGGTGCGAAAAAATGTGTTCGTATTTTCTAAAGGGTCATGGCTATGAAAATGTGACTAAGAACCCAGTAGAAGATGTAAAAACGGTTTAAAAGAAAAATAATCATAAAAATAATTGATTGTTGTGAAACGGCTAAAAGCGACAGAAAATCTCTGGTTTGGCGAATGAATACATGAGCTTGTATCTTCTGGTAGCCTTTGCTAGCTATCAGTTATACCACCATTCCTATGACGAGTGAAATATATCCACCCTCTCCCCACTTAGTCAAAGCAATGAGCGCCATCATCCCAATATCTATAATTATATCACTGGTATGGGTGAACGATTGAATTACCTAATTAAATAACTGATAAGCTTATTTCAGTGAGCTGAATCACTTTGAGCCAGAGACAACGGCGAATAGTTACACCCATCTTTATTGAGACATTTATAATTTAAAGTGACTAACAGAGCCGGTTTCGCCTAACGATGTCGACCATGGATGAGGCCTACCCGTGCGGACGACTTAATCATATTAATTTGATCGACTGGGAAGTGGGATTAGAGCAGAAATCACGGTTACACGCGCTGGCCTTATTCGCACGGGACCCACAACTCCGCGCCGGCAGATACCACCACCGCTTGTCCCGCTTTCCTACTTTCCCTCGTTCCGAGACACACAGGTCGTGTCAGCACGATGCAGATGTCAACATCACTCGAGCGGTGATAACACTAACCAGTCCGTCATCTGCGAGCACTCAGATTTTTATAGGAAGGACTTTATCTGACAGAGAAAGGATACTACACCCAAGATCGCATCTGAGGAAACTGCAAGTCCTATGGAGAAAAAGTTTATCTTCGCTCTCTCTCTCTCTGTTAACTGTTGCCAAATCTCCTCGCTCTCAGTTATGTCTGAAGGTGGTATGCTGGGGTAAGAAGGAGCTACTGGCAACATCGACTGACCAGCGTTGCGAAACTTGTCTTATATTTGAGGGGAGATTAACTGCACGAAAACGAGAAAATGACAACGTTGTTTCACAATAGTAACCATGCAGTTCCCCCAGAGATGATATCCAGTGTGTAGTGTATATCAACTCTCACGTATTCATACGTCAAGCGGTGTCACTTTTGATCGATATTATCAATATTTATTATTGCACTAACTAAACTAGAGTCCAATTTTAATAAGAAGAACCTTTTAGAGAATATACAATCTTTTGCTGTCATCATTTTACTATATAATTAGTGTTATGTTATTTATATCTGACGCAACAGCTGCAGATTTCGTGACTTGACGTATGCATACATGAAGCTAGTAGTTGTTCGTATGAAGGTCCAAAGGTTCTAAAGAAGCACAGTTGTAGCTAACTAACTGTTCAATATAGCCTCCGACAAGGCCGGGACTCCCTCCCCGCCACTGCCTATCTACTACAGAAGCTAGCTGCTAGAGAGGATGTTTCGCTCTGGACAGGACGACAAAGAGGTGACTGAAGGTCGCAACAAAGAGCTTCTAGGAGCAGGCAGAAAGAACAGACCTCCTCCCCTACCACGTGCGGTCGTAAAGAAACAGAAATAGTGTTCCGGGAGCGAAGAGTAGACCAAAGATTACCAACACACCACAGTAGAACTTTTTCTGGGCAAAAACATTCATTCGTCAAGAGTAGTCTATTGATGGCAAGTTTTTGAAAATTCAAAATATTTCGAAAATGTTATTACTAGCACCGCGTCTTACTACCCGTTCGGGTTATACGCACTTACGCTAATGTGTAATGGTAGGGTGATTGTGAGACGAAATGGAGGACCTACAGTTTAACGTGGGATCCTAACCACGGTGGAGGCCTGGCATTCCCCACATTCACAAGCTGTGATTAATACACGTCTTGTCAGAGGTGAAGGAAGGGTTTGGTAATCAGATAAATCTGTGCCAGGACCGAGGATTGAACCCCGGACCCCAAGCACAGACGTCAGACACATTACCCCTAGACCAGCAGGTCACCATTTTGAAAATGACTTTAATGATTTTGTTTAAAATGTTTATCTGGTCCCATAGATATCTAAAGTAATTCGAAGTATCCAAAATCATAATTAACCATTTTTATTAGTATCTAGGCAGTTGGTACATAATAACATCAAAATATGCTACACATAAACAGGCTATACATAACACACAATATATGAGTACAAGAAACATTTAAACATAAGCTAAAACAATTTGAAAAGATCAACCTAAGAAAATTGCACTTAAATCAGTTTTTTTTTAAAATTAAATGGCATTGGAAAAAAAATTAACGATCTTAAGTTTGTCGTAGTTTACTTATCTTGACACAATAAACAAACTCAAAGACGCAAATTGCATTAGAAATGATGTATTTTACTATGAGTAAATAATTCTAGCGTTACTTGACATCATTGATACAATGGGTGATTTAATAAAGATCGTTAAATTAGGGTTTGATTTATATAGTAGCATGATGATGAATCATGGTCAAATGTCAAATCATCCCATTGCGTGGTTACCCCGGGCAAAGCCGGGTACTTCCGCTGGTAAGATCGACAGTTATTTTAATTGAAGATATTAAAGTATTTTTAATTTTCAATGTGGCCCTTAATGACAAAATAAGTTCTACAGTCATGGTATAAAGCGTCATTTTCACAACAAACTGGACTGCCTTAGACGTAGAGGTCGGGGCTCGAATCCCGGTCGGGTGTACGCGGGTGGTTTTACCCTAAAAAAAATATTGCTTTTCTCTCCAGGAAAATGAGGGTACACTTCTCTAAATTCAATATTGCATGGTTACCCCAGGCAAGGGTTTTCTTTGCTTCCTAAAGGCAGAAAAAAAATCTTAATTTTATTTATTTATTCCGACCTAGTTTTTTTTAACTAATTTAAAACGATAAAGTCTAAATTTTTAAAATTCCTGCTTCGAGTTGTGTGTCCATACACAGAGGCTACTAATTTTTTAAATGTCAGCCCTCTGTGTGAGGTAGATATCGCACGACGCTCATGACAAACAAAGCCTGGAATAACTTTACCTAACTTTAAACACGCCAATGTTGAGGTTAGCTAAAGAGCCCCAACGGGGATCTTAAATACAAAATTAACCTCGAAAGAGAAATCGGATCAAAGTGCGGTATTATACCTGCATTCTCACTCATTTGTTTTTTCCTTCTCTGTTCTCCTAATGACGAAAAGTTCCTGTCGTTTATTAATTTCAGCGCGACCATCCTAGCGCATGCGCGAGACGGACGCCCATCGAGGTCACACCTGGGTCAGCACTACACACACAGAGAGAAGAGGGCGCAACGACAGGGAGACGAACCGTCCGTCAGTCTCTCCGTTCAGCACGCTCTTGCGAAACCTTGGGCTACTTTCCTAACCTGAATTACATCAATACCGAACATTAACGGACTATTTACAAACTGAAAGTGTCGAAATGCTGACATGGAAAAAAAAAATCGACGAGGGAAGGGCAGCGGTGAGTTTATTGAAAGGGCCGGACCAAGATACCCCTGAAGTATCACCCCCCAGGGGCGGATCCAGAGGGGGAAGTGGTGGGCGTCCCTCTTCAATACATTTTCTAGCTCATATTTACAATAATAATCAAAACATTAAACCAATTAAATCCATGTAAGTCACTACTAGTTGTAATGCCACGTAATATCTCACTAGCCAGTTGCTTCGCGTATCAGTCAATAACTGATTTACTTTTTAACACTCAAATTAACTTAGAAGAAACATAAATAAACGATAAACTCGAATGAGTTTTTATTTTAAATCTTTTGATTACCGTAATTTCTAATTACTCTTCAAATTATGAAGAATTTTTCAATAAGAATTTCCCGAGGTGGGCCCTCCCCCATCCCGGTTCCGTGACAGGCCGTTCCCCTCTCCCTCCCCCTAAATCCTGAACCCACCCCTGCTTCATCTATCTTACTACCCGTCCAACCTCCGGTAATTTTTTAATTACGCTATTGGGGTAAAAATGGTGAATGTGGAATTGAAAGGAAGCATACTCGCTCTACACTGGCTGGATAAATCCGTGAGAGCCGCACGGCGTGCCCACCGATGCAGGCACTAAAACAGCCGGAATTAACAGAAAAAAAAAAATAAAGAAAATTCACCCAAATACCTCTTGAGCTACTTTAATAGAAAACTTTAATCTCCACTTACCGGTAAGGTCAAATATCACACTACAATGAATCGACAAGTGATCGTTTTTTTTTTTTGCAACTTAACAAATTAATCGGAGCAGCCAGCGAGAAAAAGAAACCGAGGTCAGGAACAAATGTGTGATCATGTTCAATAGTTTGTATAACTATATATATATATAAAATCAGAGTTCTTACAGACATATAATACATATATTTATGGACTTTTTAAGGGCTAAAACTTATTTCTCGTACTGCCAAAAGCTAAACACGCAAATCAAAAAAATAACCCAAATCAAATTTTAACTAGATGGAAAACGATTAACTTTTCACTAAATTTAATGTAAAAATAGGACTATAAAAAGAAGTAATCTAACTTTGTTGACACTTACTTCACTCTCGTTGGTTTATTGGTTAGTGCAGTCATTTTAGATTCAGTATATATTTTAATATGGCTAGAACAAGAATATAAGCGCTAAGGTGGATGGGAGATGAACTAATAGCTACCGGCGGGCATTTTAGTGCAAAACTGTAATTATAAGTACTTAAAGTGTTATTTTATATATATTATTTGTTGCATGTTATGGTTTTAACGACTACGAGGGGCCGAACATAACTTAGAAACATAATCACAACAACCAGACCCCAAACAGTTCAGCGGAAAAGAGTCAGTAATATGATTAAATTTAGGTTAGGGTAGTTGTCTGTTTTGGCTTTTCGTGACTTACCAAAGTTCAATTTTCATCGGAACGTTATCGTATACAAATAGAACTCTTATACAAAATATAATAAATATACTTTCACGTATTAATACGTCAAATCATGCGATCCGTAACTGTCATTTTTGATAAATATTATCAATAGTCTACCTATAAAAAAACACAGTAAAATGTTATGTTGACTACAAAAATAAAAAAAGTATATTTTCTGAATAGGCCCTTACTACGAAAATTGGACTGTACAAAAAGGCACCAAACTATGAGGGGGTGGAAATGTACCAACATTCACAATCAATAAGGATTAAAAAAAACACTATCTGGCTTGGGATTGAACTTCCAGCCTGTCAGGTCAATCGGAAGCACCCTCCTAGAAATGGGCGGGTCCACATTGACGCCTCTTTGAACCCTCGTCGGGAATCTAACCCGGGAAGACAGTAACCCTACGCGAGATATCGGCCGATCTTGCTTGAAACTGGTTCGAATAAATAAAGAAAGAAATGTTCGCTAAATAAAGCACATGAGAGCCACAAGATTAATCGATCAAAATGTGTGCATTCTGTTCCACTTAAGCAGACAGACAGACCGGGTGTATATTTAGTTTTCACCGCCCCAAATACCTGTAACGTTACCCCGAGAAAGAGACGAAACATCAGCGCTTTAAAAGACTTGTACTTCACCCCCATTTAGATAACCGTAATAATGTTGCTACTATTGATATCTCTCGACATACTGACCTTATCTCCAACATCAACTCGTGCACGACAGGCCGGGAGAGGGGAGGGCGGAGAGAGGGAGAGCTAGAACTAATTTCTAAAAAAGAAGAAAGGGACGCCAAGAGGGAAATGTCCCCTTTTAGCAAATGAGTGAGAAATAGATATCCTAATTAATTGTATTTAAGGTTCTAAGGTAGCGAGCGACGTGACAATGTTAGACATACCGGTTTAGTATACATAGTCCCATCAAAGAACCAGTTCCTTCGTCTGAATCTAAACCGGCTTCATGTTTCAGGAGGCTACACAATAACGTCCGATTAACTGGGTAACTTCAATTCTGGATTACGTTCTAAACAGACATTGATTTATGTACGTTGCATCTTACTACCCATTCGGGTTATCCGCATATTTAAACACTAATGGAGGTTGAGATTCATAAAGAAGAACTTAGACGAAATGTACCCGCATTTGAGAGAAGAGTTGCAAACCATTTAGGAACTAACAGCCACAGTCCACCCAACCCGGATTCGAACCTCTATCTCCCCTTCACGAGAAATCCAATCTAACACGAGAGATATGTATTAGACCATACGACCAACGATGCGGGGAAAATTTATTTCAAATTCGTTTCTTTAGGATCTTTCCCTATTCACACGCGAGTGTGTTAAATATTTATCTTTTCTAGAATATAGTATAAATACTCTCTAACCTAGTCCCCTCAAGGAGTCACATCATGTCACACTACGCCGGTCCCCGACAGTAGCGCAGTCACACCACGCCGGTCGTGTTGTCACAGTATATATTATATTAAGTCGGGAAGCGCCAGACACGGCGAAGAGGATAGAATCGATGCCCCACTTACCGAGGACGTGGACTACAAAGAATTAAGGCTGCGAGAAATGAGGTTAAACAGGATAGAAGTGAGGCGCGCGCGCACCGGCAAGATAAGGTGAGTGGTGAGAACGCTAACTATACACCAGGGAGCGCGAGAGCTCGAAATCATGTCTCGTCACGTTCACTATATATATTCTCCGCCGGCTCTTACCAATTGTTCAGTGAGTTATAATGGGGTAGTGATGAGGAAGGAGCCATCTTAGAGGTAATCTGCGCGCATTTGTGTGGAAGGAGAGAAGGAAACCATTTAGGAAAAAAATATCACAGCTCAGTAGACGTGACCGGGATTCAAATCCAAATCCTCCCCCATCTACAGCAATAAAACATAATTGAGAGGCGAAGGAATATACAACAGTTTTATTAACTTTCAGGAAAAGCCAAAGTTAGCGTGAATTAATTATTTCTGCCTAAGGCTTCACAAATTAACTATCTGTGTACCCGTGCAAGCCCACTCATATTTGGGCGGATAATTTAACAAACACTTTCTGAATCGAACTGATTATTTCAGCACACGACTTACTAACCAACTTATATCTAGAACAGACAATACCCAGTACACCAGCTGTTAATTTCATCGCAGACTTACATTTCACCATGGACAAATTTGTCGACCATACCGGGAATCGAACCCGGCACCTTTGAGGCCTTAGCTCAGTGGGCAGATAGACACGCAACCAACCGAGCTAAGGTGCAGGACTCGCACAGAATCGAACCAAGGGCCCTAAGATCATTCGCGCGACCTAGTGTAACCATCCCACGATAAGTGTTCCACGCAATCACTCACCAAACAGCGCGGCCACTCGGAGACAGGGATCAGCCCCCCCCCCCCCCC
>CABFVZ010004402.1:20450-42025 GCA_902151445.1 Timema monikensis
GGGGGGGGGGGGGGGGGGCAGAAATAAAATCCTCCATTGCGGCAAGTCGTACAGAATCGAATCAGGCACCTTTCAATTTTACAAACCATCCTTACAGTTGTTTTTACCATCTATAGTTTCGAAAATATTTATTTTGGAAAGTTAAAACAAAACACAAATATATTTGAGTTAAATGGCACCGAAATAAGTGCACATTAATTAATTATTTATAAATAAAAATATTTATATATATATATATATATAAATATATAAGAAAGAGTCAAAACTTTGATGATCTTTTTTTTTTAGCACCACGTCTTAATACCCGTTTAGATTATACGCCTATGCACTAATTACGTTAATATGTTGGGAACGAGGAAGTTTAAATTTAAAGTAAGTACACCTGCATTTGCGTGGAGAGAGAGAGAGAGTGGAAAATTATTTAGGAATAAAAACACCCTTCAGTACATCCAACCGGAATTCGAGCTCCAATCTCCCCTTAATCGGTATAGGTCAGTCTCATGCGAGAGTGATATAGTTCCAACGAGTTAAGCTTGATTCACACATTCGCAGATAATAGGAAGCAGAATCCGCCTCAGAGGCGCAGCAATTCACACACTTTAAGTTGACCCGTGATGCATTGCTATGCTAACTTAAAACAGCCGACTATCAACAAATTTAATTTTCTAGTGGATAGACATATATTTTAGATCATTATCCCCACAGGTGTTTTCAAATTATAACGCTGTGTCGTGGCACAATACAATACATCGATGCTTATCCCCTGGAAATTAAAATATGTTGATAATCATCTATTTTAAAGCGTTGCAATGCATCATGGGTCAACTTAAAGTGTGTGAATTAATGCGCATATTCTGCTTTCCATTTTTTCGGCGAGCGTGTAAATCAAGCTTAACTAGATATACTCCATTCACGGTAGGAATTTATCTCTGAAAGGTCTTTTTTCCTACCAATATCCTACTATATAATAGATTTCTGGTAGGGAAAAAGGGCCTTACAGAAAACAATTCCTACGCTGAACAGACTTTACTTTCTACGTCTGGGCAGTTCCCAGCTGACCAGCTGCTATGCAGCTGCCACTTTTGAAAGACGGTGTTAATTATGACAGCTCTGAGACAAAGATATTTACCTTTTGTTATGTTTGTTACTCTAAAATTTAGGTTATAAAAGCTTTAAAAGGTTCTTCCCAAAAGGCAGAGGTCTTCAACCCATGGCAACATAAATTTACGGCCCACTAGATCATGAGAATTGTAACATCATTTCAAGAGAAAAAATTACAATTACAGATATTTTGTTGTGAAATAATCAACTAATTAAATGAATATGTATTTTATTTACGTATTTTACGTTGTTTTATAAACTATTTTTGCTTTTTACGTGAAGAAAAGTAACCGTTTTTATACAAATAATATACTTTGAACCGGCAAATGACAACTTTAGTGGACAAGACAAATCGCACTACCTCCTGCTGTGAAACGACAGAAAACATACTTCAGGAGAACTCCTACAGGGTGGCTACAAAACATATTTTACAAAATTCTCAGACTTTTCCAGGTTTCCCAGGCAACATTTTTCCATTTTCCATCACTACTTTTTTCCATTTCCAGTTTTAATGTAAGATGATGACTTTTGTTTTTATTATTGATCACATAATAAAAAAGTTTGTATCTACTAAACAAACGATTTTATCAGTGATTTAAAAAACTAAAATGTTATTTTATTTAGGTATTATTAACTTTTGTTTTAGTGTTTAGTTGCGAAATTAATTGGACATTTTAGATATATTATTTAATTCCCTGACTGCTCCTTATTTTTAGTTGAAGTCCCTGACATTTCCCTGTCATCCAAAAATTCCCGGACATTTACCTGTTTTCCCTGTCATCCAACATTTCCCTAACATTTCCCTGTTTTCCCTGTGATCAAAAAATTCCCGGACATTTCCCTGTGTTCTCTGTCATCCAAAAATTCCCGGACATTTCCCTGTTTTCCCTGTCATCCAAAAATTCCCGGACATTTCCCTGTTTTCCCTGTCATCCAAAAATTCCCTGACATTTACCTGTTTTCCCTGTGATCCAAAAATTCACGGACATTTCCCTGTTTTCCCTGTCATCCAGAAATTCCCGGACATTTCCCTGTTTTCCCTGTCATCCAAAAATTCCCGGACATTTCCCTGTTTTCCCTGTCATCCAAAAATTCACGGACATTTCTCTGTTTTCCCTGTGATCCAAAAATTCACGAACATTTCCCTGTTTTCCCTGTGATCCAAAAATTCCCTGACATTTCCCTGTGATCCAAAAATTCCCGGACATTTCCCTGTTTTCCCTGTGATCCAAAAATTCACGAACATTTCCCTGTGTTCCCTGTGATCCAAAAATTCCCTGATAATTCCCTGTGTTCCCTGTCATCCAAAAATCCCCTGACGTTCCCAAGTTTTCCCTGTCTGAGGCCACCATGTCCTAATCCCTAGTGTGAGAGTAAAAATGTGTAATAATGAGCTAATACGAATATTTCAATACGTATTCAACCCGAATATCGTCGGCACAGTATTGAGAGTTAACAAGAGACACAAACGTTGGTCCTTGGAACACCGCTGCAGTATAAGGCAATCTGACTTGAATAAGAGATATCCTGATGACAAAACATTAATTGAGGACGTCTCTTAGATCTAAGCGTCTTAAGGGGTCGATCACACAGGGTGAGATTACTCACTGCCATTACTGCCCGTTCGGATTATATTTTTTTCTTATAGGACTATCCACATTTCATTAAAATAATGAAGTGTGATTGATAAAAGCATAATTTATATGGAAACTTACCCGCATTCGCCTGGAAGAAGAGAAGAGAAACCAATTTACGAAACACCGAGCCGGCCGGGATTCTAACCCCGAACCTGTCACCGGCAAACCAGACTTGACATTTAGCCTGCGTGACCACCGATGCTAGTTTTCAAACCCAATCTAAACGTAAATTCAGGTTATAGCCCCATTCTTAGAGTTTAAACACTCTGATTATAAGCTAAGGACCATAGTGTAACAGTTACTATAACCCCTTTCGCGTATGCATACGTCAAGTAATATGATCTGTTATCAATGTTAACCACGAAAAAAGTGTATTTTCTAATGGTTCTTTCCTATGAAAATTGGATTGCAGGTAGAATTGTTGATACAGTTTGTGCATTAACTCTTACTTGAGGAAAAAGAGGGGGGGGGGGTAATCCTGAGAGGCTGCAATATCGATTCCCCCAAAAAAACCAAAACCTATGAAACGTACGTCGTCGACCCCACCGAGAAGTTTACGTCGTCAACCCCACCAAGAAGTTTACGTCGCCGACTCCACCGAGAAGTTTACGTCATCAACTCCACCGAGAAGTGAGCTAGGTCCCAAACATGAAACAAGCATCGCACGCTGACCTGTCCCACCCCCTCAATAAATGGACTCGTCCTCCCCAGCCCGAGAGATCCACACAACGCCAAGGTCCGGTCCCCCCGCCCGACGGATCATCATCATCATCATCATCATCCTTCAGATTGTAGACGCGGCCTCCAGTCGCCGGAAACCGACCTTCGCCGCAAGAACAAAAACAAAAACCGAATTGGTTTGTCCTTCCGGGCCTCACAGTTTGGTTTGTCATCAGATACACTTGAGTGGGCCTGGCCGTTTTGTTCCGAGTGTGGGACAGGAGGCACGAGGTCCCAACGATCATCCCCAAGATACACTTGAGTGGCCCACAAAGGGGGAACAAGGTTCAGGCAAACAAATCCAGCAAAGCGATAAATGAGCAGGAAAAGTGGATCCCGAGATTAAACTTTGCATAGCACGAACAGCATGTACAGTCCAGTTTTAATAGGAAGTGGCTCTGGTTTCACGTATTCATACGTCAAGTCATGTGACGTGCAGATGCCACTTTCGACAAATTACAATACAAAACACTAAGCATCTAATAAAATATCAATTATGTCCGCAGAGAAAACAGTTTATTTTCCAAAAGGCTCTTTCATGACAATCTAAAAATAGTAAAACTTTGGTATGAATAAACTTTTAGAAAACATACTTTTTTTTTGCGGTCAACATTGCACTATATTATTATTTTTATTATATAGAAGAAATGTACATCCCATCTCAAAAGTGATAAATGAAAATAGCATGAGCTGACGCATGAATAGGTAAAAAGTAAATCTATTGGCTTTTCCTATCTGTCAGATATGTCCATTTGTAACAAAAGTGGGTAATAGCTGCAGGCTTACCCTACTTGTTTCAACTATGGCCGTGACTTACACGCTGCACGATGATGGCAAACAAGCAAGGTAAGGCCTGTATCATGAATTATATCAATTGATTTCAACCCTCAAAGAGACCAAAGTTTTTTTATAAAAGTATTTTATCAAAACAGATATTGCTGAAGTAGAAACATTTAATTTTCTTCCGGTGGTGATATCAACAAGTGTTGAATATCTGTCATGAGCATAGCGTCGTTAGATGAGAAACTTAAATGAAGAGAAATATATATCATTAAATTTTAGGACACCCTTGACAGATATTTAAGAAATGTTGAGGTCACCATGTAAAAAAAATTCAACTCTTATGTTCCGACCGGAGAACTATTTTTGATTTATTTTGGCCAAAACAAATTGTATGATATTAAAAAAAACACTGCCTTGTGTATCATACATACATTCCCACCTTAAGGCGGGGTGCTAGCGAGCGTGAGTTTAGTGCATTAATTTTGCAGTTTTTATAGCACAAACATATTTTGGCCACAATAAATCAAATATTGCTCCAATAGAAACATAAGAGTTTAGTTTTCTGTACATGCTAATCTCAACAGTTGTTGAATACCTGTCATAAACATGGCGGCATTTGGTGACAAACTTTTCTCTTTATTTAAAAAGTTCATCACCAAATGCTGCCATGCTCATGACAGATATTCAACAACTGTTGAGATTAGCATGTGCAGAAAACTAAACTATATGAGTCTATAGAATAAATATTTGATTTATTTTGGCCAAAAAATGTTTGTACTATAAAAACTGCAAAATTAATGCACTAAACTCGCGCTCACTAGCACCTCGCCTTAAGTATCTAAAGATTCAGTTCTAAACAGTAGGACCAGCCGAGTCTAAACAAAGCAAGTTTTGGTTATGTAAAGTAAATCTAAATTGTATCTGGTGCAGAGAAAGTGTGAGAGGTTGGTTGGTTGGTTGGTGAAATTGGGGCAGGGGTAGAACTCTCTGATAGCGACACTCTCCGCTGGTTGCAACATTCAGAATCTCTAGGAGGGGGGGAGCCCCACATAGCAAGTAGACCAACAAAACACATCGCCGGGGCTATACTGTGTACAGCGCAGCACGGTTTTCACTTTCTAGCGCGATCCACTTGCCCGCTCTTCCTTGTTGAGGGGGCAAGGGGGTCAGGGGAGCGAAGCAAACCTTCCTGTCCCGCGCGCCGGCATTCGGGGCACATCGAAATGGGATCTACATGGCGAGGAGGGTGCACACATTCGAAACTGAGTAAGCGTGGACCATCTACTCATCCCCTCCTACCCGCGCGCCCTAATACCCGTTCGTGTTTATACCCATAACTACTAACCACGCTGATGTGTTTGGGATGAGAAAGGTCGGAGAGGAAATGTACCCGCATTTGTGTGGAAAGATTAGAGTGGGGGAGGAAACAATTTAGATAAAATTACCTCCGTATATTCGACCAGGATTTAAACTCCTAGCTCCACGTAGCCAGTAGGCCTAAGCCAAGAAACTTTTAGGAAAATACTAACTTTTTTCTTAGGTCAGTATTGATAGCATTTTATTGTGTTTTTAGTGTAATTTTTTGGGGTATTGATAATATCTATCAAAAGTGATAGCTGAAGATTACATAGCTTGACTTATGAATACGTTAAAGCAGATCTAGTAACTTGTATATCTGCCAGATAAAGTTCCTCAATATAAAAATTAGCCTGAACAATCTTTCTTCTAAAAAAATATACTTAAAATTACTCTTACGCAGTCTTTTTATATATAAAAAATTAACAATAGCATAGATTTGTAATTTATTCTAATGAGTCGACCTCGGTGATCTTGGGGTAAAGTGCTCGCCTCAGAACCCGATATTCATGGGTTCAAACCTAGCCGAGGTCGACGAATTTTTCTTGAGCGATAAAATTCCGTAGCACAACTTCCTTCGGAGGGGAAGTAAAAAGTCGATCCCCATGCCAATTGTGACGTGTAAAAGAAACTCTCTAAGGCATGGGAAATACCTTTCCTGACAAAATTGTATAAGCTCTTTCACTCTAGCTCATAGAAATTCTCGTGTGCTTATATAATTAGTCGGTTCAGAACGTTCAAATTAATTAAAATAAATGAATGCTTCTTATGATCACTCGAAATGCCCTCCCCTTCTATGAGGGAGAGTCGAACCGCTGCCCCCCGGTGTGGACGGATGACAAAAGACCTCGGCGGGTCTGACCAGACCGAGTGCCATCACAGACCGGCCCTGGGAAAAGTGGCACAAACACTTTCTACGCTGGGGCTAATCTCGAACCTCTCCTAGCTCTGGCGATATGGTCGAGTCTCGAGGCTTACAACACCCAGACATCAAACACCGCTCCTTTTAACCTTCTCCTTTGTACAAGGATTACAAAATGGCGGGTGAAACGTTCCAACAACGAATGACAAAGAGCCGTTGTCCGACATTACATTAAAAGTTTACAAGTTTCAACATTTTGCGATAAGCGGCCCCGCCAACGTGACAGTTCGTCAGGTGTGGCGTGACTGCGACGCGATGGTGGCTCTAGAACACGCGTGACAAACACGTTCAATCATTGGGACCGCTTTGAAAACTAAAAAATACTGAGGGGGCACATTTGAAAAAATATATAAAAATCTCGTCACTATTTTGAGTTGAAAGAATTCCATCTTGGTATCTTATCATTATTTAAAAAAAGGTAAGCTTCTATACAAAACAGAAAATAACCATGTTTACCCCCGCCCAAAAAAAATGTGAAACCTTGTATTTGAAACAATAATGTTTATAATTGTTGACACATCGTGTCCTCAAGTCGAGATATCTCGGGTGTTTAATATGTGAGAAAACAATATTAGTGATAACAACCTTATGTAGTGACAAAGATTACATAAACTATATTTGGTGGGCAAAATCAACAGTATTTTTTTTATTTGATCCATCTCGAAGAAAGGGTTTATATTTGGCACAACAATCTTACATGCCAGAATTCTCCAAGTTTAGCAAAATTCCCAAACATAACATTTCAAAATGTGGTATTTTCTCGACGTTTATAAAAAAAATAAAAAGAGGGTGGCATTGTATGTTGATTCTTCATATGACGATTACATCTACCTGCCACCGTATAGCAATCACACTCTACCTGTCATCGTATGACAATCACACTCTACCTACCATCATGACAATCACTCTCTACCTGTTTACCCGAATTAGAATTCCATAGACCTAAAATTTTTCAAAACGTATATGAGCCTTGTCGATCTAAGCCTCTGAAATTTGATGAGGACATGTTATCTTCATTTAAAAAAATTCTCATCTAATTCCATTAGGAGGATAGCAGATATGTGAGAACTGGCGAGTAATATGTGTAGAAAATTAAACTAAACGTATCAATTGAAGAAATATTTGATTTATCTTGACAGAAAAAAAAGTTTTGATACAAAAACTGCAAAAAAACACTGCCCTTAACGCGAGCGTTTTCTTCATCCCCACTTTACCCACGGATCCATCAAACACACTAACAAAGAAGGAAACGGAGCACAGCCCTGACGTTCCGACCACGCATCCTCATGAGAAACAACCTCCCCCTCCCCACCTTAAGAGAACAAGAGTATTTATGTGTTATGAACTATGGAAGTGGGACAAGGCACGGACAAGTCTTGTTACGCTGCGTGAATTGGTACCGAGAGAGGTTATACCTGTGAAAGGTCGGCGCAGTATTGGAGCGACCTTACCTTTCCTTCCTAGCTCCAGTCTTGACCTGGATACACCGCCGCCCTCCCGGGAGGACTAGGAAGGAGTCCACACTCTTTAGGGAGAGGGTTTCTCCTCGGCACAACTTGGACAGAATTAGCGCTAGAGAGGAATAACATTTTCCTACAGGGCGACTTGCGACCTACTACAGTAGTCACACGGCTTCTTTGGTGCTGACTGACAGCTTTGAAAAGTTACCAGACCAAATTATGTATCCCTACGCCAAACCATATGATCTGCAAAAACATGTGTTTAGCAGCTGTCACTTCTGACAGTCAACATTTAGGTATATACCTAAATGTTGACTGTCAGAAGTCAGCTGTGAGCTGTCAGTCAGCACCAAAGAAGCCATGGGGCTACTGTAGGTAGGTTATTTAAACTTTTTTTTAAAGCGTATGTAATATTTGACCAATAGAATTGCAGTATATAGGTTGGTCTCGGTGTGGGATTATCATCATCATCACCATGTCACGTTCAGGTTATATTCATATAATGACAATTGCTCTAATGGGGTAAGGGTGAGGTAGGGAGCATGTTAGAGGGTAATCTACCCTCGGTATACCCAACAAGGATTCTAACCTCTATCTCCCCGTCATCAGCAGGCCGGTACAACACGAGAGTGACGCCTTAAACCGTTCGGCCACTGAAGGGAGTATGTGTAAACAGAAGGTAAGGTTGTGTACACGTCATACCTGCAATGAGATGACGTGATGATAGTGGTTGTGAAGGTGTGGTGTGTGGCCAGTGGCAATCTTAAACCTAACTTGAGCCTAATTAACCAAAACATGGTGACCATGGGAAAAGATTCTCTTATGGGTAAAAATACCTATGGTACCACCGGGAATCGAACATGGGACCTCTATATCAATAGCCCTCCTATTATTAGATGTATTTATAAATAAAAAAATAGTGTGTTGGAGGATGGGTGAAGGTGTGGGCGGGAGAAAATGTTTCAAGCAAATACTTTAACCAACCTTAAAATTACTCTAACAATTTTATTTATGATAAATTGAAAGTAAAATTAAACACATGATAACAATGAGATTTAAGATTTTTCGGATTTTTTAAAATCCTGTACCGTTAAATTCCAGGGGAAGGCGAGTCTATTCGTAAATACTTAGATTATAATATATATAAGTACTAACCTTACCTGGTCTACTTAGACCCGACCTTAGTGACACATTCAACCACCAAGCGTTGTAGTCAATACGAGTGTGTGAGGAGAGAATTAGTATCGCTTTTGTTACTTTATGGAACTCATTTAGATTGAGGGATTTTTTTTTTCCAGAAACAAATTATTGAAAAGACCAAAGAACAAATTTACAAAACTAAGGGTTTTCCGTCTCACATCTCTTTGTTTCCCCAAAACACGGACCAACACGCGGGTCTGTTCTCAATTTGAAAGGGGGGGGNTTCGGGTTATACGCACTTACGCTAATGTGTAATGGTAGAGTGATTGTGAGATGAAATGGAGGACCTACAGTTTAACGTGGGATCCGAACCACGGTGGAGGCCTGGCATTCCCCACATTCACAAGATGTCTTGTCAGGGGTGAAGGAAGGGTATGGCAATCAGATAAATCTGTGCCGGGACCGAGGATTGAACCCCGGACACCTTACCCCTAGACCGGTCACCAGGAAACTTATTCACATCCAAAAGAACACCAGTACAAAGGCTTCGGTCTTGTCTTGTCCAGTATGCCGGTGAAGGGGGTTTCAAGGTACAAATCTCAGCTGGTAGTAAAGAGATATATATTCCTTAATGGTTTATCCCTCTCCTTCCACGCAATTTCGGGTACACAGGGTGGCTACAAAACATATTTTACAAAATTCCCTGACTTTTCCAGGTTTTCCAGGCAACATTTTTAAATTTTCCCTGGCTACTATTTTTCTGTTTTAATGGTGGATGATGACTTTTGTTTTATTTATTATTGATCACATATTAAAAAAGTTTGTATCTACTAAACATAAACGGTTTTATCAGTTATTTAAAAAATTAAAATGTTATTTTATTTAGGTTTTATTAACTTTTGATTTAGTGTTTGATTGCGAAATTAATGGAATATTTTAGACATATTTTTTTAATTCCCTGACTTTTCCTTGTTTTTAGTTAAATTCCCTGACATTTCCCTGTTTTCCCTGTCATCCAAAAATTCCCTGACTTTTCCAGGTTTTCCCTGTTTTCCCTGTCTGTAGCCACCATGGGTACATTTCCTCTAAACTATAATTTACTCATCCCTATTATATTAGAGTAAATATGCGTGTAGACGTAATGGGTGGTAAGTAAGATGCAGCAAACACAAAAATAAAACACGAGTTAATCTTAGGGTGGGGATGTAGGGGACGAGAGTTAAGGTCAGTGTTTATAGCAAAACATTTTGTTTATCAAAATAAATCAAATATTGATTCAATAGAAACATTGAGTATAATTTTCTTCACCTGGTGATATCAACAGTTGTTGAATATCTGTCATGATCATGGCGGCATTAGACGAGAAACTTTTTAAATGAAGATAAAAAGTTGTTACTAAATTCCAGGACACCCTTGACAGATATTCAACAATTGTTGATATCATATGAAGAAAATTAAACTCTAAATTTCTACCTTATTTTGGCCAAAAAAATGTTTTGCTATAAATACTTCAAAAATATTGGCCTCCTCTTGCATTCACTACGCTCCCACCTTAAGGGTGGAGATTTGGAGGGTAATTCGCAAGGAAATGCATGCGAATTTAGGTGGTGAGAGTATGATAAAACCACCCTTAGTTGCGATTTGAGCTTCGACTTCCCTTTCTGCTGTCTGGGTCTTTACGGGCTGATTAATAAACATCTATACAGTAGTTTTATTTTATAATACTTTATATAGGCCTAATTGATTTGTTAGAGGTATTTAACGTGCACTTTCTGAACCGACTGATTATATCAGCACACGACTTATAAACTACCTAACTTAAATCTATAACAGACACAACATTCGGCCCCCAGTCGTTTATTTATCACCCACATTTCACCAAAGATAAATTTTTCAGCCATGCCAAGAATCGAACCAGGGACGCTAAACACGCTTCAAAGACAAGCTACCGGCTGAGCTAAGGTATGAACTATATTATCAAATTAAACTTGAAAAGCTAGCGGTAAAAAGTTTTAATTTTCGAGAGAAATGTTTATTTTTATATGATCCTGGCGAGCAAGGTCCTGAGCCAAGGACGAACTTTGGAAAGGCGGTAAAAGTTGTTTTTTGCAGTCGCCACCTGGCCGGCCATAATACAATAAACACTTTTTCATCCTAAAATGTCTGGTAGATTATTTTACAAAAAAGGTGTTACACATTTAAATAGCTCTAACGATACAAATTTGTATTGAAGGTGACAACCTTGAGAAATTGTAAAATGAAGGGGCGAAAAGACCCTAGTTCGGAGCGAGCACGAAGGGTGGCGAAACTAAGGGCTGTTTCGGGAATCAATCAATCTCCCTGCAACTAGCAGTGCAGGTCAAATGGGGTATTTACCGAATATCAACTATTAATTTATACACAGCCCTAAGTAAATGGAATTTGTTTTTAGCACAGTGTCTCACTATCGGTTCAAGTTATACGCACATGTACTAATTACACTAATGTGTTGGGGATGAGAAAGGTTGAATTTATATGAATTGTACTCGCATTTGCGTAAAGGGAGAGTTGAAGACCATTAAGGAAAAACCACCCTCAGTCCACCAGACCGGGATTCTAATAACCCTGTTATAGGAAGTTTAGTATATTACGAAAGTGACGCCTCAGAGACCATTAGAGCACTGAAGCGGATCAGAGCGACCTGATCAGGTGATCCTCATTTGCATCCTCTGGCTTAACGATGTTCGCCGACCCAGTAACAAAATGGTGCAGAACAACCCCGCAGTTTCCCTCGATCTTTACGGGTTGTTGCGTCTCCATCGAGAATCTGGAGCAGAGTCGACCTCAATCGGTTCCATAAGACCTCAACTCGTGACTCTGTCGCCACCACCAGGGGTGTAGGGGTCCAACGAGACCTCAACTCGTGACTCTGTCGCTACCACCAGGGCTGTAGGGGTTTAACAAGACCTCAAATCGTGACTCTGTCGCTACCACAAGGGGTGTAGGGGTTTAACGAGACCTCAACTCGTGACTCTGTCACTACCACCAGGTGTGTAGGGGTTTAACAAGACCTCAACTCGTGACTCTGTCGTTACCACCAGGGGTGTAGGGGTTCAACGAGACCTCAACTCGTGACTCTGTCACTACCACCAGGGTTGTAGGGGTTTAACAAGACCTCAACTCGTGATTCTGTCGCTACCACCAGGGGTGTAGGGGTCCAACGAGACCTCAACTCGTGACTCTGTCGCTACCACCAGGGTTGTAGGGGTTTAACAAGACCTCAACTCGTGACTCTGTCGCTACCTTCAGGGGTGCAGGGGTTTAACAAGACCTCAACTCGTGACTCTGTCGCTAACACCAGGGGTGTAGGGGTTTAACAAGACCTCAACTCGTGACTCTGTCGCTACCACCAGGGATGTAGGGGTTTAACAAGACCTCAACTCGTGACTCTGTCGCTACCACCAGGGGTGTAGGGGACCAACGAGACCTCAACTCGTGACTCTGTCATTACCACCAGGGGTGTAGGGGTTTAACAAGACCTCAACTCGTGACTCTGTCGCTACCACCAGGGGTGTCGGGGTTTAACAAGACCTCAACTCGTGACTCTGTCGCTAACACCAGGGGTGTAGGGGTCCAACGAGACCTCAACTCGTGACTCTGTCGCTACCTTCAGGGGTGTAGGGGTTTAACGAGACCTCAACTCTTGACTCTGTCGCTAACACCAGGGGTGTAGGGGTCCAACGAGACCTCAACTCGTGACTCTGTCGCTACCACCAGGGATGTAGGGGTTTAACAAGACCTCAACTCTTCTGGAAATTATCTTGTTCGTCTCTACAAACATGGAATCATGGAACGTGTCTTTTCAATTAAAAGTAATTGAAAAATAACCAAAATTAATGGTATGTCACAATAGAAAGATATCGATGTCCCTTTGAACCAAAATAAAAGGCAGACGCGAGTAAGTAAACCCTTCCCTCTCAACCCACCAAATGGGGGTCGGCTGGATAATATAAATAACAAAATTATTTCCAGAGTAAAAATGAAAATTACGGATGTATGTTATATAATCAATTAATTAAATAAATATCTATTTTATTTAAGTATTTTATGTTGTTTTATGCATGAAGAAAAGTATTGAGTTTGAATACAAAATATATTGTACTTTGAACCGGCAAATGACAACTTTAGTGGACAAGACAAATCGCAATACCTCCTGCTGTGAAACGACAGAAAACATACTTCAGGAGAACTCCTACAGGGTGGCTACAAAACATATTTTACAAAATTCTCAGACTATTTCCAGGTTTTCCCTGTTTTCCCTGTTTTCCCTGTCTGAAGCCACCATGTCCTAATCCCCAGTGTGAGTAAAAGTGTTTAATAGTGAGCTAATCCGAATATTTTAATAATGATTCAATCCTAATATTGTCGGTACAGTATTGCGGCCCGCGAGCCAACAAGGGACAGAAACTTTGGCCCTTGGACATAAAAATGTTAAAGACCGCTGATCTCTCTAAGGAGTCACCCTCACAGTAGATTAGACCGTCGATGATGGGGAGAGGTTCGAATCTAGGTCGGGTGTTTTTTTTTCAAAATTGTTTTTCACTCTTCCTCGAAAATGTAGGTACACTTCCTCTTAATATAACCTACCTAATCCATACAATAATTAATGTAACTAATGTAGAAGTGTATAAACTGAACGGGTAGTAATACACGGTGATATAAAAAATACTGTTAGAGGTTAATGTTGGAGATAAATTATGTCTGGGGGTACACGAACAAAAATAAAAGATTGCATAGCACTGCTCTAGACCAGGGTTTTACCGCTCTGGGTAAACGGCCCGGGCGAGATAAAAAGAATGTTATTAAGTGTACCCGCTCCAACCTTTCACCGGAGAGAGGTGCGTATAACGCGCGGTGTTGGTTGCGTTTCGCAAGCCCCGCCGAGACAAGACGTATGACACAGTTCGACTGGAAAGGCCACTCGGCGGCCGGTGAGACCTCCTCGCGAATATCTGGGCCACTCGGGACGGAAAACCACAGAGGAACGATTCTTATGAGAGCCGGGCGTCGTCCGGAGGAATGTGCAGCAAGCAGGCTTTCACCGGTAAAACTGCAGGCGGGCGAGGATCATTGACAACTATGAAATAGAGGACTCGATACACTGTAACACACTGGCCATTTAAAAAAAAGTAAATGTGTTTTAATTTAATTAATTTAAGGTAGTTAACGCGCACTTTCTGAACCGACATAATATCAGCACGCGAGAATTTCTATGGGCGATAACGAAAGGGACTACCAATTTTGCCCCATATAATTTATTCACGATCATAGTTTACTTGGATGACAGTTCAAAAAGGTTACTAGAAATATACTCTAATATATCCCTACGCCAAGAGCTTACATCTATCACTTTGGATAACTGTAATGAAAACAGATGGTAAAATATGAATGTGATAGTTTATCACAGTAATTTAGGTTAATATTATTAATATATTTATTTGAGGTTCGGCACAAAGCTTATTTATCGGTTTATTCCACTTTAAATTAATTAACAATCACATCACTTTCACAAAAGGTCTAACGAACATAGCTTCAAAATGGCGACCGATGATTTTAAACCATGTGTTTGAACGTGAGGGAAACAAGCTATTTACAATGATGCACCCACGCGGTGGATACAAATATCTTATTCAATTAAATACTTCGAAATACGATAAAGAAATCATAGAATCATTTATTATATATAAATAAAAGACAAGTATTTTCTCTTTTCCAAGTAAATACGATTCCTGTGTTAAAATGTATTGATGTATGCATTATATTACACACAATCATTATCATTCATTATTATCAACGCGTATTACTACCCGTTCGGGTTATACGCACTTACGCTAATGTGTAATGGTAGGGTGATTGTGAGATGAAATGGAGGACTTACAGTTTAACGTGGAATCCGAACCACGGTGGAGACCTGGCATTCCTCACATTCACAAGTTGTGATTAATACACGTCTTGTCAGAGGTGAAGGAAGGGTTTGGTAATCAGATAAATCTGTGCCAGGACCGAGGATTGAACCCCGGACCCTACACATAATCAATAACGTTCCAAAACGAAGAATACATACTTTTAATTATGTTTAAAATATTGTTTCGAGTTGGATAAAAAGAAATTATTAAAAGTAGTGAAATAGTATGAGAAAACTTAAGTTAACGTTATTTTAAATGTAATATATAACAGGTAATTAAAAAACTTAACATCTATAATAAAACAGTGATCTTTTACAAGTGTTGACAACCCAAAACCTAAACATATGATTTTTGAACTGTCATCCAGGTAAAAACTTATCGTGAACAGACTCTACCGTCTAGGTTTTTTTTACATGCCACAATCGACAGGGGACCGAAAGCTTTAATTCCTCTCCGAAGGAAGTTGTGCTACAGATTTTTATCGCTCAAGAAAAATCCGTAGACCTTGGATGAGTTTTGAATCCACAGACATCGGGTTTTGAGGCGAGCACTTTACACAAAAACCACCGAGGTCAACTGTTTATTCGCTAAGGATGATTAATAAAATATATTACATAAGATATTTCAATTATATAATTATATTGGATTTATAAAATTGAACTGACTTTGAAAATCTGGTCAGATATAATAAATAATAATAATATGAATACAATAATAACGATATTTTCATAAAATTATCCGAACTATCGTTATAAATTTAATGACACTGAATTTTATCAAACAATACGAGTAAATTAACGTAAATAAATTATAAAACGAATTGACAAAATAGTACCGCTATTGTGAATGGTAAAAGTGTTACACATTTTGGTTAGTCGTCACGGCCGAGTGGTCAAGAAGGCTAACTACAGGCCTATTGCAGATTGGATCGACTACATGTGTTAACTAGAATAATTCCATGATATTGAATTAGTTCGTTCAATAGACTATAACTTGCGATAGGTATAGGTGTGAAACATTGCTATTTTCTTAGTGCAGTCCAAGCAAAGAAATGTAGTTGTAGAAAAACTCGTGTGGACAGAGGTCGGTAATGAATGGGTGCTGAAGGAGTGCGGTTTGAAAGGGAATACAAAGGACAATGATATAGAATCATCTTACGTTGTTTTGGGCATGTTGAGAGGATGAGTTAGGATTGTGTGATGAAGTAAATATATGAAGGTAGAGTGTGTGGATCAAAATAAAGGGGTAGTCCATGTATAGATGTGGCTAAATGTTGTAGACAAATGTGTGAAAAAGAGAAACATTAAGAGTTTTCAGAATAAAAGAGCATGTAGGACTCGATATATGGATGTTGTTGAAGCAAAAGGAGTATTAATGCACAGTTTCTGGCCTACCCTGTAAGGGAACGGCGTGATTATGTATGTATGCATGTATGTATGTATGTACGTACGTATGTATGTGTGTATGTATGTATGTATGTATGTATGTATGTATGTATGTATGTATGTGTGTATGTATGTATGTATGTATGTATGTATGTATGTATGTATGTATGTGTGTATGTATGTATGTATGTATGTATGTATGTGTATGTATGTGTATGTATGTATATATGTATGTATGGATGTATGCCAGTTTTTAAAGTCGTATGATGATATAAATGCGTTTATAAAGTGCAGATTAAATGTTCTAACCCAGTGTTTCCAAAACTTTAGCCACTCCGTACCCTTTTTTGGGGGGTCATGGCCTAACCAACGTGCCCCTTCCAGCTCTTCATTTAAAAAAAACAGGAAACTTAACACAACCGAGTGAAATAAAATTTTAAGAAGTGTTTATAGCTGAGAATAGTTAACGTGGAATAATTATTAATTAGTTATGAAAGGCCAAATTTTTTTTAGTACCGCCTCTTACTACCCGTTCGGTTTATACGTTTATGTACTAATTAGGCTAATGGTTTTAAGGATTAGGGAGGTTATATTTGTAGGAAATAAAACCGCATTTACGTGGAGAGAGTGGAA
The DNA here is from genome assembly GCA_902151445.1 of Timema monikensis. NCBI lineage: Eukaryota > Metazoa > Arthropoda > Insecta > Phasmatodea > Timematidae > Timema > Timema monikensis. The sequence continues at coordinate 37,533 of CABFVZ010004402.1, forward strand.
ATCCATTTAGGAAAAAACACCTTCAGTACATCCAACCGAGATTCGAACTTCAATCGCCACGTCATCGGTAGTCTAGTCTACTGCAAGAGTAGCGAGTTAGAACTTGCGGCCACCGAAGCGGGTTTGAATGTTATTCGAGTTTTAAAAAACATGAATTTAATTCATAAAAACTAAAAAGTTATTATTTTATTAGTAAATTTATTATTATTTTTAAATTAATATAAGCAGGGTGGCTACAAAATATATTTTACAAAATTCCCTGACTTTCCCAGGTTTTCCAGGCAACATTTTTCAATTTTCCCTGACTACTTTTTCCCCGCTTTAATGGTGAATGTTGACTTGTTTTATTCATTATGGATCACATATTAAAAAAGTTTGTATCTACTAAACATAAACGGTTTTATCAGTTATATTAAAAATTAAAATGTTATTTTATTTAGGTATTATTAACTTTTGTTTTAGTGTTTGGTTGCAAAATTAAAGGGAAATTTTAGACATATTTTTACATTCCCTGACTTTTCCTTATTTTTAGTTAAATTCCCTGTTTTCCCTGTCACCCAAAAATTCCCTGACTTTTTCAGGTTTTCCCTGTCTGTAGCCACCATGATAAGACCTTCCTAATACCTAGCACATTAGTACGTTGTAGTATAAACCGAACGGGTAGTAAGGCGCACGGTGCTAAAAAAATATATATTTATTAGTGTGGTTAAAAATGTTTTTAACTAATTGTTTGATAAGTTAAATCTGCGTTAGTTTGTTTACCAAACTAACTATCATTACCACAAATTATATGATTAATAAACCTAATTGGGGCGTCGTTGTATCTCTTGAAAACTATGGTGTAATCTTGGGGGTGTACTTCAAATAAAAACTGAAATTAATTAGTTTTACAACTAAATGACACGATGGATCACGCAAGACTCGAACGAGAGAGGGTCGGCGCCCGTGGGCGAGGGTGGTGCTGATGTGGCGAGCAGGTGAGAGCTTGAAAGGCCTCAGCTCACACATCTGCTGGCGGGACACATGTCTCAAAAGAGAGCCGCGCGCAAAGACAGAGAGAGAGAGAGAGCGTCGTCTTGTACTGGTGGATACAGAACTACAGTAGGAGCTGGCTAATCCCAACCAGCCATGATACTCCATACAATTTCTTTTTAAACCAATGGTAAAAATAACATTTGATTTTAGAAGGAAATGTTTGGATTATTCGAAGCCAATTGTTAATTTTGTCTAGTTTGTACTAATTTCAAACCTAACTCAAAGATTTTCATTCCCCCACCCCCCATATGGCGAGATTGTCAAAGTTGTAGCTACCCTATTGACACACAGTAAATGAGAAGAGGTTGAGCGGGTTGCCTAATACAGGGGATGTGTTGGCTCGGCTATCAATTCTAATTTATGTCTGGAGTTTTCGTAATACTAATTTTTTTTAAATTTTGGGTTTAAATTTTTCTTGTTTTTTTAAGGGAATTTTCCATACAATTTTCTAATGTTATATAAATGGATCGAATAAAGTCGAAATATCAAAAGTCTTGAAGTTTCCATTTAATTTTACTTTTTTCTTAAGGACGTTAACACCAGAAACATTATCAAATGAATTTCAACAAAGCAATAACAGATATTTTAGTTTTCTTTTCACACTCATGCGTATCGACTACAGCGCTTGGTGATTGAACGTGTAATTAACTCTTGGTCTGCTCTAGACGAGATAAGGTAAAACTTTAATACAGTATTATAATCAAAGCCTTTGCGATTATATCACAATCTCTTGCCATCGACCGCCCCCCCGTCCCCCTCGGTTCAGTCGGTCTGCCTGTCTGCCTACTATACTAAGTAAAAGTCCCAGTTCGATTCCCAGCATTTATACCAAATGCGTGAATGCAACTATCAAGTATGACAAATAGTATCAATGATTTTTTCGTGTCATCAATATTGAGAGTATAAACTATTTTGTTGTGTTCTACACAATAGGTTTTCAAACTGGAGTAAGAGAATACACTTTAGAAGGGGGGGTCATGTAAAAATTTTAATACATTTTTTATATTTATAATTTAAAACTTATTATTCAAGTTGGTAGTATAGAGGGGGGGGGGGNGGGGGGGGGGAATAGGCGAGTTAAGGGCAGTGTTTTTTTGCAAAAAAATGTATATACTATTCCTGTAGAAACAAAGAGTTTAATTTTCTTAACCTGGTGATATCAACAGTTGTTGAATATCTGTCCTGAACATAGCAGCACTAGATGACAAACTTTTTAAATGAAGAGAAAAAGTTGTCATTAAATTCCAGGAAACCCTTAACAGATATTCAACAACTGTTTATATCACCGTGTGAGGAAAATTAAACTCTTTTATTTCTATTGAAGAAAGATTTGATCTATTTTGACAACAACAAAAAAGTTTTCATATAAAAACTGAAATCACAGACTTTTTCACGCGTTCCCTACGTTCGCCCGTTAATATTATTTTCTATATAGATATAATTTAATAATCTATAAATTATATATAAGGGCACGCGAACAAGAAAGGTTGAATACCAGTGTTCTAGACCTACCTTCCCACCACATTCCCACTATACCCAAGGAAGGCTCTTATGGTCACATGTCTACAAGGTCACAGTTCGGACCAACAAAGCAGCTCCCCGCCTCATTTACATCTGCCATCCTTACTTTAGAATCCTCCGCGGCGGACTGTCAGTCTAGTTACTAGTCCGCGAGGGCATTTTCCCGTCTTTGTTTGCGGGCAGGGTGCCAACGAACCACCGACCAATCCTAAAGCCCGGTACACACAGACACAATCTCTCGCACAAAATAATGTTCAAGAGATTGGACCAGATCAAGTTTTACCCAGAAAGTGTTCACAAGGAGCGAGGTTTGAAAGGGAATCCAATAAGTAAACGCGATAGAAGCGTGTTGCGTTGGTTTAGGCATGTCGAGAGGATGAGAGTATATCGAGTGATATGAAGGTAGAGTGTGTGGATCAAAAGGAATAGGGTAATGTAAGACTTGGATAAATGTTGTAGACGAATGTATTAAAAAGAGAGATGTGAGGAGTTCTAAGTATAAAAGACTCTGTGTATGGATGTTGTTGAAGATAAGGAAGTATGTAAGGATAGGGAAGTGTGGAGAAAGTTAGTGAGGATGGATTAAGAACAGAGTTTTTTTTTTAGTTATATGCAGAGTTTCTTGCCTATCCCGTAAGGAAACGGCGTGTGTGTATGTATATATGTGTGTATGTATTTTGACAAGGCTCGTATGTATACAGTATTTGATAACAGTGGCTTTTCCTATTACCTTTTTATGGTTAAATAATCATTGAATATTAAAAAATATAGCGTCAGCCCACAAACAACTATAATGACCGAGCAGCCTCCGTCTGTTGGCGAATATAGTGCCAAATTATGTAGATAGTGGGTGTCATGTGGTCAGCACTACGAATCCTCGGGCCATTAATCTCAATTTTCACGACCGGAACCCCCACTTTTTTCATTCAAGTAGCTACTCATTTGTCCTCGCGAGGTTGAGTTCGACCTCGTTCTAAAGATACTATTTTACAGATAAATATGTAAGAGCCCGGGATCAAACCCGGCATATTTGGATCTGTAGCCAGGTACTCTATCCAGAGGCGGTCATTACCTATAAATACTTTCTTAATCTTTCCTAAAAAAGTATCAATTTGTAAAATCTTTACAACACAGCACTTTATTTTGCAAATGGAACATGGGCTACAAAGCAAGACCAAGTGAAAATAGACCATCAAATAGATTACATTACAAATTCAGTAAATGTTTTATAGGGGATGTGTCCAAACTCTTCCTTCACCTCTGACAAGACGTGTATTAATCACAACTTGTGAATGTGTGGAATGCCAGGCCTCCACCGTGGTTCGGATTCCACGTTAAACTGTAGGCCCTCCATTTCATCTCACAATCACCTTACCATTACACATTAGCGTAAGTGCGTATAACCCGAACGGGTAGTAAGACGCGGTGCTAATAATAATAATATAGTGGATGTGTACCGGTTTGTTTATTTTAAAACAGTATGCGCCCACCGAAGCGGCTCTAACGCCTTAATACCGTGATTCGAAATCGAGATGGCGATGGCGCGCTTTGCCAGGCGTGGCGCCGGGAGGAGAAAGTGAGTGAGTGGGAGAGTAAGAGTGAAGATGAGATGCTGCTGGCGCGTCTCTCTCACGCGACACACGCGTTACACTCGCCCTGTACGAATACAAACATGCCATGCGTCCAAGAGACCAATCGTTTGTTCGCCGGCCGCGAACACCAAGGAGATCATGATCACAAACATTTGATAGAGAAGCAGGCTTATGGTGTGGGTGTAGGGGACGTGAGAAAAGGCCAGTGTTGTTGCAGTTTTAATAGCAAAATAATGTCTTTAATTTTCTTCATATGGTGATATCAATAGTTGTTTTAATCACCGCGTCTTATTACCTGTTCAGGTTATGATCATATATATATATATATATATATATATATATATA